>JAABNY020000032.1:17901543-17914367 GCA_015164015.2 Brevimyrus niger
TCTGTCCACTTCTTTGCTCACAGTCTTTCTGGCGGCGGTCTGGGAGCCACAAAACATCTGCAAAATCAACCCAATTGTGCTTTTCACTTCATTAATGCTCATACCCCTCCTCCCCATTCACATCAATTTATTATTCTTAGTCCATCACCTTAAAATCAAAAACAGATAATACGTTGTTCGTATAATTTTAACAACGTACAAAATAATAAAAAAAATCAAAATAAAATTATATTGAAATAATTTCACGACTGTTTGTAAAAGAAAAAAAAATAGCGGTGCTTCCACCTAGCAGAAAAGCTTTACCTGTTTGCACTAACATTAGCATGGTTTCTCAGTGTGAATACGTCGTGAAGTCGCAGTACACACGTGCATGAACGTTTTAATTAAAACTCACCGTCTCCAACGCCAGCCACTCCCGCCTGGGTTCAAATATACAGTAAAACCTTGTTTTACACTTTATCCAGAGAGAAAAAAAACGTGCAGCCTGTTTTATGTGCTAATTCTTTACTGTGGAATGAACAGTAAACAGTAAACAAAAATGTCACAGAATTCATTTCGTTTTATAGTGTAATAATATAAAACCATAAAGCAATACTTTATATTTTAACTGTAAAAATTACAGTAAAATTAAATAATTTTAAATTTAATTTAAATTTTTAAATTTAATTTTAAATTTTGAAATTATTTTCAAAATTCTTTTAAAGTTTATATCTCTCCACTTTCTCTCACTGTTTATAAGGACATAATAATTATAAGGACATCAAAACTAAAACAAAAAATTAAACATAGAGTTATGCACTGACTAAAAAAGTATTTGTTGGGGGCAGCTGTGTGGGTTGGGATTCAGAAAGTCCCTTAACCCCAACTGCTCCAGGGACTGTCTCCTCCATGCCAGTTCCATGAGGTGGCCTCTTGGGATGCTTTCCCAGTTGTCCTGAAGGATGCACCATATACATGCTGAGGGCTCATTGGCCGCTTTTCCTTCACTGTCTGGTCAAACTCCTCCAACACCATTTCTACGTCATGTGACAACATCATTCTCCTTTTCAGCGGTTTGGCGAGTTAAAACTTTTGGGCTTTTTCCGTAACATTTTTTTTTTGTCTTTTGTCAATGTTTAGATTGTACTGTCTTGCATCCGAGTATATTCATGATATTCACACCTTCCCTTAACTGTAAATGGCTTTGGATAAAGTGTCTGGTAAATAATTACATGCCTTGCATATTTATATCCTATTTAGAAATTGTTTTTGCACTGATTGATAGCTAGTGAGGAACTATATTTTATCTCAGCATATGATTCACGCATCACAGACCCAAGATCACAGTAAAAATACTGTGATTTAATATAGACCCATTCTTGCAAAGAATCTCTAACATCTGTTTTACTACATATTTCATATAATTAATTATGTAAAATTGTGGAAAAAATCAAGTGGGACAAGACAAAAATTAATAGTGAAACTAAGTTTAGAGTAAAAAAAACTCTAAATTCCTCTAAAAATTATTGCTAAGATCATACATCATGCATCTGACAGAAGCAACACCTGTCTTTCCTGTTGTCTGTGGGCATAGGAAATGACAATGAGCAGCAAACAGAAATGCCCAAATATGGTTATGAAACTGCAACTTAATCGGAACTCATATTACTCTGCAGCAATTACAATTCTATAAATATTTATAATATAATAATTATTATTAATTATATGAGTGACAAACAGAGGCCTGTCATTTTACAACATCAACGTACACTTAACATATTCTTTAGGTAAAAACAAACCCCTGTGCATTAGGCATCTGTACCCTTATAACTAACCATGTGGTTACCCTAACTGCTTCACACTATTTCACTGGTCCATAATCTAGTAAATAATAGTATACCAGATTAAACAACTAAGTTGTACGAAGGGTTTAGATCATTTAATTATAAACATACTAGCACCTGTATATACATGCGCCTCTTGTTTTGCGATACACGAAGGTAGAAGGCGTACTTATTTTAGCAGTGCTGAATGATTGAGATGATCTGATTAGCGATTCTGTATTGCTATAGAACTTCATTAATTACCTCTTTTTAGATCGTTATAATTCTGATCGTTAAGCTAGCAGAATGTGGGCATGGGCTCATTAGCAGGGTAACCACAAGGAAGTATAAATTTAACTCATATGTACTTCTGTCAGGGGGGAGGTAAGCAAAGATATGGAATAGCTGTGAGTCCCTGAGGACCGGATTGGGAAACAGGATGATAGGAAAGTTATTAATGACAGGGGAAGTAGGTTCTGTTTTTTGTTTTGCCTGGTTGGATGACCGTTTGCTTTGGAAAGGATTTGTGGAGAACCTTTTAAGAGATGTGCAGTAAGAAACATAGATTTGTGGGCACCCAGAATACGAGCATGTAAATGAGTAAATAATATTGAACGTAGCGTTATGCCAGGGGCAGAATGTGGAACAGTGGGCTAAGCCTCTGTGCTTTTGATCAGAACTTTGCCGTGTCTGTGGCCCCTTGAGCGAGCCCCCCCCCCCCCAACTCCATGGGCACTGCTGCAGGTGGCTGCCCTTCGCTGCCAAACTTGCTCTCACCTGCATATGTGTCTGTGTGTCACAGAGATCAAGATGGGGTAGGTGAAAAGAGAACATTTAAATTAATTTTTACAGTTGTGGTATATGTATAGCCCAGACGTTGCTCAGAATCGTTTACCTATTTACAACCCATTGACACTGACACTGAATGAATACTGTGCAACTGATTATTTGCTACCAAATATCTAAGGGACCTGGAATGCCCGAGGTAAAAACACAATAAATCTGTTTGTCTGCGTGTTCCTACCTTAAAAGGAAAATGGAGATTACACACAGTGATTAAATACGGCGTGACTGGCAGGCCGTGGGCGTAGCTAGAAATTCTAGCCCCCTGACAAATTATCACCTCCCTTTACATTTTTCCATATAACTTAATATATAATATATTCAATTGCCCTTGTAAGGACCCCTTTGGGGGGGGGGTGTGAGATTTGTTTCTTGTTACTGCCTGTGTTTTGTGAAATAGGAACTTTTTACACTCACCACCCCAACAAGCACCTGCTGTCACCTCTGCTTAGAAAATGGAGGGATGGGCTGGTTTTTATTTTTTCATGTGGAAGTCTTTCCTGGCCCTTCAAAATAACACTTCTATTGGAAATCACCCTCCTACACTATCACCACCTTCAGTTTAGATCTGGTGAGTAATAGAGTTTTGTGTATATTTTCCTCATCAGTGTCTCCAGCTCCGTATATGTAGTTTGTCTGCATTCCTCAGGTTTGTGTTGGGTGGCTGTGCAGCTTGGAACTCTGTAGTGGGTGTCAAAAGGCTGCCAGTTTGAATCCTGTCCTTGACAGAATAGGCACATCTAATTTAGCCTGTGTTTTTTGTGAATGCATACACCAATGCTGCATAGACGAATTCCTAGTATATTTAAGTGTAATTGGCCTAACATTGGTAGAAGGATTCACAGCGACACATGGTCCGTTAATCGTACAGTCGATTACTCGCAAAGCCAAGCGCTTGTGAAATCACGGGGAGTGGAGGAATCAGATCCACAGGGCGAGATATATATATATATATATATCGCCACCTAGAGGCGCAAAAAAGTATAAGCTAAAACTCATATATACTCATATTTCTGGCAATAAGTACCCCGGCTATGCTATACACACAAAAGGAATAAGTACCAACATCACAGAAAGATAATATATATATTATAAGTATACATAACATTGCACTGTGAACGTAGAAATCACACTGTATACAGATTGCACTGTGAACAGCATGTCCTGTTTAGTTTACAACGGGAATAAATATGTTTCCTTACATCAGTGAAAATATGCAAAAACAAAATGTCCACTACAATGGACATAAATGAATGGTGGGGTCTCAGGAGGATAGGATGTAGTTACGTACCCTAGGAGTTGCTGAAGTTCTTACGGTGCTTTTTTTTAAAAAAAAATAAATAAACAAATAAATTATATAAACCTTTTTAGACGCGCTCTCGTCAGGACTGTGAGAAGAATCATGGCACAGGAGGAGTACAGAAGGGAGTAATATACAGTGGCAAGCAGAGGTGGACATTTCAGGTCCAGAAAGTAAAAATCCAAACCAGGATTTTGTTTCAACCAGCCAGTTGAGGATTCTGAGAATGTGACTCTTTATACTCAACTGGTTAGTTGAAACAAAACCCTGGTTTGGATTTTTACTTTCCGGACCTGAAATGTCCACCTCTGGTGGCAAGTGGCTGGGAGTGGGACAGATTCCTGAGTATACTTACAGGAGTGAAAGTAAACACAAAAATGACGGAGGAGCATGTGATCTGAATGACATAACATCCTGTCCACCCCACCACGACATGTGCTGTGGTCAGGGAGACCAAAGCGGAGGGACAAGATCATGTTTGTTCTTTAGGCTGTCCCTTTGAGTAACTACGGCGAACGACTAATCACGCCATGAAGCCTTATGAAGTGTCACCACGCTGTTTTTGTCATTTCTCACTTTATATCTCTCTGACGTATGCTGCCTTATGCATGTACAGATATTTATATTATTGCGTTACATTTGACCTTGCTTTTACTATTTTTTTTTTGTAATTTTCACTTTAATTATATACATACAGATAATCATATTATTGGTACATTATCACATTATCTTGGTATTTTAGCCATTTTATTTTGTTGTTTATCTTATGTTTTGTAATTATTTTTATTTCTCACTTACACACACACCCACATCTAATGACTTTACCTTTGAGGACAAGCCAGGGAGCAGGTAGGAAAAAAGCGTTTCACTACAGGCATGTTAATTGTCTTTCTGTGTGTAAGAAATACAACTTGAAACTTGCCCACCATACCCCCTTATCAGACACTTGAGAAAGTAGAAATGATTTCCAAAGCCAGAGGTGATACTGTCTTCTGGAAATGTTTCAGATTTTCCCACCAAAATGATATTGTTGAAGATTGGACCACCACTGGTAAGCTACGAGACATTTAAACCTATATTTTCCAATTAAAGATCCAGTTTTCAACTAACATGACTACATTTTCTGTCTGCTGCTGCCTCACTCCTGAATGTCTGTGGTATTATTCAAGGAATTAAGACTGTCATCTCTAATGGAAGTGCCAGGTTCACATACACACTGCTGGAGAAATACACTTCAAATAATCTTTAAATAGCATTATAATGAATTTCAAAATAATATTAAGATCTAACAATCCTGTCTTTTAAGCCTAAAATAACTCCTGCCTTCTGGAAAGCCCTACCCACCTGGTTTAGAGATGGTTTCCTTCACCAGGCCATTAGTCTGCTAAACCACTGACCAGCATCTATGCCCCCATAGCATCATGTTGCCGTTATGATTCTACCTGCACCCCCCCTCTGCACTTTATCTGCACTGTAGCCTTATTTATTTTTCTATACTGTGGTCCATTTGTTGTGCATATACATTTTTGGTGCTTATTCCTACATTGCGCTGTCTTGCCTTTATTGCACTACTCCACCAGTCCCCTGCAACTGGAGCATGATAATTCCACTGGTCCTCAGAACACGTGTGTGAATCATACATGGTGAGGTGACCTCTCACCACAGGTAAGCTGCCACACTGGGAACATTCTTATAGAGGAAAACCATTTTAATTGTAAATATAGGATTAGTAAGAGACATTGTAATGAAACAGCATGGCACAGCAGTTTCTAAAATGAAATTAGTCTTCAATATCCAGGAACCACTTTGCAACTCAACTTTTAATGCTGGTAAAACAGCGGAAGATGACTTCCAAAAGCAGAACTACATTCTAAAATGTAGAGGAATTCAGGTATTTATTTTTGCTTGGAGAAATATTCCTTGCTTTTCTGGACATCGGGCTTGATAGTGTCACTTCCGGGCTTCCAGCCAGCAGGACACACTGTCAGGCAATAAATCAGTAGATTACAGTTCCCCTCACAACCTTTCTTTATGCAAAATCTGTTCTAATGACATGGACATGGAAATAACACTGGTCAAGAAATTTTTACTTTCTTTTTGTCACACAAATCAAAACAGGCATAGTATTTTTCAAATATCTAATTGGAATTTCCTTATCGCACAAGGATTTTGAGTGACATACAATACAACTTTATGCTATATGTATATTTACAGTACAGTGGTACCTCGGTTCTCAAACTTTATCCGTTCCGGACCCTGGATCGAATCCTAAAAAGTTCAAGTTCTGATAAAATTTTTTCCATAAGAAATAATGGAAAACCAATTAATTGGTTCTCGGCCCCCCAAAATGAGCGCTAAATATGTTTTTTTTTTTCAACATTTAAACACAAAATAAACAAGATAAAACAAGAAGGGCATTTTTTTTCCCTAATGGCTTCCAAAACGATAAAAATCTTATCCCAACATTACCCCTGTCCTGCCCCAATCGTCCACTCCTTCCGTGTGCCACGCCCCCTCGTTAATCACGTGTGGGATGCCCATGTGATCAGTCGTTTCTGGATGTTGTCATTAGTCCTCTGCATTAAGTCTGCGTTTCAGTTTGTTTCCCCAGTCCGGTCATTGGGTGCGTTCGACTTGCTTACAGCACTGGCTTAAAGCAACGCATTCTGATCCTGACGCAATGCATTACAGTTAGATGCATTGCGACCTCTCACCCGGCTGCACAAACTGGAACCACCTCCGTAACGACACACCTTTGCCTTTATTGGCTGAAGAGTTTAGTTACACGCATGACGTTTGAATCCCAGGCAGTTCCCATGCGTAATCTGCTATTTCTCCCGAATATCACGTAAAGCACTGAGAACTGGTTTTACGTTAATTTACCTGATAAAATAAAGTTTAAATAAATAACAATGGCCTAATAGTACACGTTAGTGGTTTATTTATTGTTAGTTACTGTAATGCTTTATTTGGTTAATCGTTCAGTCTGTGAAGAAGGCATTCAAGTAAGAATTGCATTATAGTATGACTTTTTTCGTGGCGCGTACATTTATATTAGGTCAGCGTTCACGGTTCGACTTCTGATATTCAGATCAAGTTCTAGATCAAACTGGTTTGTTCGACTTTCAAGAAATTCGAGTTCTAGTGAGTTCGAGAACCAAGGTACCACTGTATATGTATATGTGTATGTGAAAGTGACTCATCTAAAAGGTGTATTTTGCCACAGGAACATCCCTCTTAATGGTCCAGCAGAAGTCAGCATACGGGGACTCCACTGGTCATATTATTATGTTTTTTCATATTAGACAGAGAGCAGGATCCTTATCTCAAAATGTCCAAACTGGCAAGACAGGCTTACAGTACTTTGTGCCCAAGTAAGTCTTAATCTTCTCTAATAGAAATACAATATTTTTTCCTAAATTAAACTTTAACTTATCAATATATTTTTAATAAGGAATTATATAGTATCAATTTGACATAGAAATGATGTCACTCAAAAACTATAAACGATAGCAAAGTTCTTAGTGCATTTCTGAAATCAGCATTTTAAAAAGTACATAAAAGACACGCTTTGGCTGTTCTGTGACAAAATCTTTGCTGACTAATGTATTTAAAGGGGAGGTACGGCTTGGAGCCAAAGGTGTGTCCGTGTCTCCGGTACCTTCTCCATGTTTATCCGTGAACTGGAAGGCCTGCACCAGGCGAAGCGTCTCATCCACAGACCGGCCCACGGGGAGGTCATTGATAGTGATCTGTCTCAGAATGCCCTTGTTGTCAATGATAAACAGGCCACTGAGGATAAATGAGATAAAACCAAAAAACAGTCATTTTCACTACACAGGAAATCTTCACCATCACCTAGATACCCTGCCTAGGAACTCCAATAAAAAGTTTTGGACTACAGTGGCAAAGGCTCTAGGCAAGATCTGGGGCAGCGTGGGATAGCAGGTTCTATATCACGGCTACTGCACCACGAACCTCACCGGTAAGCAATGCCTTCATCCTCCTTCAGTACACCATAGGCCTGAGAGATGGAGCGCTGGGTGTCAGCCACCAGCGGGATCTTCATTTGGCCAAGACCCCCTTCTTTGCGTGGTGTGTTTGTCCTGCAGCACAACAAATGCCAGTATATATAAAGACACAGCAGTTGCCAAGGAAGTGTCTTTGCAGTCTATGTACTGTGTCTGTTCATGTAACCCCTTGCAACTACATCCAATTCAGTAAAGTGATTACAGCATTAAGCATTTAAAAACTGTGTACAATTTTGTCACCGTTTGACCTAATCGCATGTTTTCAGACTTCGAGAAGAAACCTGTTTTAACACAAGGAAGCGTGAGGCAACAGTGCTACTCGTTATCTGTAACTGAATGGTAATATAGTGAGCGGACATTAACTAGGCCTGGGCAGTTAATGAAATCTTAATTTCAATTACAATATTAGCTTCCTACAATAATAAAAATAAAATAGTCGAGGTAAAGTGATTTCATTTTGCAATAGTGCTCCCATTTTGTCTTGTGTTATAAATCCAGTGCACCCTTATCCAGCCCTTTTTGTTTGTTTCTCAGTTGAGTTACATTTAGAGTTCAAGAAAATCCACTGTTAAAGCGTTATTTTTTTAAGTTCAATAAATGCAAATTACAACATTGGCCAAAATAATCATGATTATATTTTTTGCCCTAACTAAGCAGCACTAGCATCCTCTTGAATTTGAAATGCTCTTTGATCTACATGAGCAGCAGACTAAGTCAACATACCAGGCAAGATGACAGAAGTGGGAGTCCACGGATGCCCCAATGACTTCACAGTTGATCTTCTTAAACTGATCTGCTGCATCACTGAAGGCGATGATCTCAGTGGGGCAAACAAACGTGAAGTCAAGTGGGTAGAAGAAGAAGACCACATATTTCCCTGCAGATACAGAAGCAACCATATCAACCACCATATCATTCAGTGCTCTAAACTATGCATCATTATTATTAATATAACCATGACATTAGCAATAGATGGCACCACACTATCCTTGATAAACAGTTAGGAAGAATCGATGGAATATGAGTAGAATTAATATTAAGGGCAAGGCAGTGCACAATCAATAGAATAGAATTAATAAAAAATAACCAACAGTCTCTAAAATATATATATTTTTTCTGCCTCTGGTGAACAGAGCTTGCTTGCAATTAAATTTTTACATTTTTTCATCTCACGAGAATCCGTGCTCAGAAGAGCAAGCTTCCCCTTGTTGAAAATGTGCAAACTAAATTTGTGATATTAATTGTACCTCTGTAGTCAGACAGCTTGATATCTTTAAATTGCCCCCCAGGCATCACAGCTTTGGCCGTAAAGTCTGGTGCAAACTTGCCGATTTCAGCTTTGCCGGCAGACATGTTCGTGTTTCCTGCAGGGAAAAAGCAACAGTTAGGTCAAGCAATTGAACAGAAACAGGAAGTAAACCTTTATGTACGAACCTATGCGCATTAAACTTGTTCGGCTAATAAACCGAACATTTTTACAGCAAATTGTACAAGTAAATGTTTTCACAAAGCGTAATATAAGTTTACATTGCCCCGCTAAGATGAATGCGATTATATTGTGGAATATAAACAGGAAGTTCGCATTTCTAATACTGTTAATGGATTATTTAGCGTTATTCCAACCCCTACTGCAAAAAAATCATCATCGGGTGTCAATACACGCTAGATCGATATATAACTTTACAGTTGCAGCTGGTCTAAACTTGCAATATACAGTTATAATCAGTTTTTCTTCCTCCTACTTGGGCGCGTATTGCCATGATCGGTTGAGTAACGGAGTGAAGGTCACACTTTGAACGTGCTGTGAACTAACACGTACAAATCCCTGCCCGTGCCCAATACTAGGCTGCAGTATGAATTCCAGAGGAGACACTGTAGGAGCAGCGTGCTTTACAAATAAATCATTACATTTGTTACTCATTTTTGTTTCTCAGCCCACCTTAACACAACTGTCACGGCTAATATTACATAACTCACAATATAAAATCGTTCTTAGTTCCTCTGTACTTCGCACAGTGCAACGACAGAAATACCGAAGAAAAAACTAGCCAGGAGCTACTTACTTATGAGATCTTGCGAGAAAATAGATTGCAGATGCAACTACGACAATAAACCGGGGTAGAAAGTTCATATTCAGACTGATAAAATCTATATCCGCCCACTTTACCCCTAGGAATGGCCCAGATTTAACCGCCCCCTTCCCCACACCGCCTGAATTCAGCTAGAACATGGTTACTGATCTACTGGGACCATCTCTGCCAGGATGACTTGCATTTTTCTAAACAATGAATGAAACACTGTTTGATATTTGAGGGGAGTGGGGGACAACTTAATTTAAATCAAAATGTATATTTATGGGGGGCAGAATGAATCCAAATCAAATACTGGGAGCAATATATCCTCCCATCCCACTCAGTTTCTACACTCCTGTCTGGGTGACTTTACACCCAAGCTATTTTTGTTGCATATTGGGCCAAGGCAATTTTACAATTGAAATAAAGCAGTATTATTTAAAAACATATATATTCATGATATACAGTAAAGGTACATATTCAACCAAAGTCATATTAATGGGATTTGTCACTGCTTCAAAATCATGACATGGTTAAATTGGTCATTTTTACTAAAATACACTGTTTTAGGGCTTGTTTGAAAATATGTAGACTTGCAGACTATATAACAGAACCCTTTATTTAGTGCAATCAAAAATACAGATAAACCACAGGGATCACTGAGGGAAGGAACTAAATTCCTCTCACTATTTCTCATTATGGACATTGCAAGGTGAACCCTGACAAACATCAGGGCCCCACCCCATCTTGGGAAACATGGAACAGATAGTAATAATAAGCGGCACCTGAGTGTAGGCACTCATGGCATCCAAGGGCCCCAGATAAGTTAATCTGCCCCTGTTGCATAATACAAGGTCCCCAGAACCTGGGTGGATGTTGCTGGACCAGGAAGAAGTTTTGTTGAGATGATGGTCGTACTACTTTTGCCATGAGACTGGGTTGAGAAGCTTGAACTCAAATTGATTTCAAATCCAATTCAAAGAGAAAGCTATAGGCCTATGAATGACTCCTTGGAATTGGACCAATTAGCACTGGCACAAGGCTTGGCGCAAAGTGATTTTTCTCATCTTGGGACCAAGGCACTCATGGTGCGAAAATATGTTGTCTGCTGGAATGCCTTCTCCACTCCTGCACTGGCCCTTCAAGGCTGAATAAAAAAGCAGTAATTCAAACAAAAAAAAACCAGCAGCTTTGGACTTCGGAATCACATGCAACTGGAGAGCTGGAGGGTGGCACAAAGGAGAAGTTTGGCAATGCAGCCTGAACGCACACTTACACACAGGGGATTCCTGCTTGTGTCCTGCACAAACACCTGCTGAGCACCAGTGAAAACATTCTAAAAAGTGCAATGGAGAAGCAGCTGAAACCAAATTAAACGATGAGAGTCTTTTTCAAATTTAAACTACCAGCATATAGCCCGCAGTGCTCCTTGATAATGTAAACATAGCGATACAGTCACACAGTGTAATCAGTTTATCGGATGCGCTGGGCGATAGCCAGCTATGAGGTCACCGAGGTCCGAAAATTCACGAATTTAAAGCTAAATATTGGCCTGAAAAAAACTTAGCAGTTGAAAATGTCTCCGGGCCAAGTGTATCATTAGTTTGGTTCGAATGTGTTCATTAATAGTGTGTGCTGTGTGTGTGAGAGAGCGAGCATTCAGTATCAGCATGATAGGGGGTGCGCGACTCGGGAACCGCATAAATTCACCTCACTGAAAGCAGTTTCGCTGTGTGAGGAGGAGTGCGCAGGAAGCATATTATTCGGTAAGACAAAGCAACGATCAATGGGCCTCATTTATCAAGTGTTCTTACGAACAAATTTGTTCTTAAATCCCACGTACACACTTTTTTTTTTTTTTTACAAAGATTCTGGCATTCACCAATGTTTCCTTATCTGAATTTGTTCCTAGCTAAGAACAGAATTTACGCACACTCAAGACCATTCGTACGCACATTTGAGTAATGATAGCTTGTTCAAAATAACTGGTTATAGCGGTTTTGTTCATTTTACAGTTCATAAAATGATAGTATTTTATTAATTTATATAAGTAAAATATAAAAAAATATTTTAAAATGTAAAAATTATTTTCATGGTAGTAACGGCGATCATGCGGATCATAAATAGCAAGAATCTTCGTTAAAAAAAAATGTGTACGTGGGGTTTACGAACAAAACGGTTTATCTGTTTTTTTTTTTTTTTTAAAAAAAACGTCCCAAAACTAAGCTAAGGACAGTAGTCGTATTTTGCACGGGGTTCATTTAGTAAATATTAATGGAAAATTATGTTTTTTTTTCTAATTTACAGTGGTAAAGGAGCGCAGTTCAGCGAGACTCGATCTTACCAGCAGCGAAAAGACGTGCCGCAAACTACAGCGCGCGAGACGCGCTTTTTAAATTCAGTGAAAAAGGCGGGACGGAGTCTGCGGTAAAATTGAGGTAACTGTGAAGCTCCTATTGTTGGCCTGTTTTTCCAAAACTTTTTTCCAAAAGTTGCCTCAACATATTCCTTCGTCCACATTGCAACCTGTCCGAAGCCCTACACTTTCTGGTAACCAATTGAAATACTAGTTTAGCGGTATCCCATTCCCCCGGGTCCTAAATCTAGCCGTCAGTGTGACTTTGGAGAAGCGAAGTTAACTTTGGATCATGAGGTGTTGGTCTGGAGTAAATATAATTGTATGAAACATGTTAAATATAAGGGGGCGGCATGGTGGTGCAGTGGTTAGCACTGTTGCCTCACACCTCTGGGACCCAGGTTCGAGTCTCCGCCTGGG
>JAABNY020000032.1:17914467-17928829 GCA_015164015.2 Brevimyrus niger
CTGATTGGAGTCACTAAATTGCCCATAGGTGTGCATGTGTGAGTGACTGGTGTGTGAGTGTGCCCTGCGATAGGCTGTCCCCCTGTCCTGGGTTGTTCCCTGCCTCGCTCCCTGCCTAGGCTCCGGACCCCCCGTGACCCAGTAGGATAAGCGGTTTGGAAAATGGATGGATGGATGCTAAATATAAGAGTCGGCTAGGCTACCCTGGCCATGTTAAAGGTAGGGCTTCTTTCGTATTACACCAAATGGGGTAGAAACTAACATTTAACATAACGTCATTAATAAAAAGTAATAATGAATAGCGTATGAAGGGTACTGTATGAATAATAGTGTCCATAGAAACATTTTAAAGCCAAATTTGAATATCAAAACAAATCTATTTGGCGTGAGTGTGTAATGGAGTGTTAATATCAAACATTTCTCTTTCATTTGTATGGTATGCTGAATATATCTAGTTACAAATAACCTTAAATTGCATGCTTCATGCCCATAATATTTTACTGCTCTATAATGTAGTTTATGACATAGACCTAAATTAATTCAGTAATGCACACTGTACGAAGTGTTAGTGGAGTATGTTTTTGCTCTATAATCTAGTCAGGTATTCCAGAGTAAACTGTTTAAATTTAAAATTGCTCTTACTCTTGGCACATACGGTATGGTGTATTATTCAGAATTAACGGTTTTCAGATTTTCAGCACCAATAAAAATAGGTCTCTTGTATGTAGTGTGTGATTGAATTTAGAATTAGGTTATCAGTGGTCATTGCTGACACACAACAACAAAATATGTCCTCTTCATTTATCCCATATGTGACATAGCAGGAGGCAGCTAATTCAGTGCCTGAGAGCAGTACCCTGCTCAGGGTACCTCAGAGGTGCCTTGCTGGTCGGAGATTTGAACTTCAATTACAAGTGCGCTTCCCTGACAATTAAGACAACACTGCCCACAACTGACCCCCCCTGGTCCTTGCTATTTTTCTATCCCTGACTATTGCCTTCAAACTCAGTGTATTTGCTTCTTTTTAATGAATGTCAGATGTGATCTATTATCTTTACTATATATCTCTCTGTGAACCATTTATGCTATAGTTCAAAGAAACCTGGCTCCAGCTTCGAAACATCATGTGAGCCACAGGATTATCTAAAGGAACCTGGCATAGACTGCAGGCATGGAGTGGGACTAATTTTCTGCCCAGGAGTTTTATGCTCAAGACCAGACCGACAGATTTTGTCTTCTTTCTGGGGGAACTTTGGTTAATGATGCCACATTTCAAGCCTTATTATCCCATTAGAGTATTACTGACATTACAAGAAGACAATAAATGATAATAACAAATAGCATATTGTTCAATCAGCCACACCTGGTATCTTTCTAACATCAATTGTTTTAGAAACTCAGAGTGATTAGCAATAGCAAGTGATTAGTTGTGATATTTCCGCAACCACACTCATTCAGTTCAGTTCTTTAAATGACAAGCGAACATGGTGACATGTACGTGTGTGTGTGAAGCGTTATTGTAGGATTTAAAACTTGTAAAATAAATTTGTTCCTGAATGGCACAACAGCTAAGTGGACCACCGGGAATTCTCCCTAGGTGTGCATGCTGCTCCTCTCTCTCAGAACATATAGAGATCAATTTTTATATGAACTTTGAGTGCACTAAATACTAATTTGTTGAAATCGAGTAGTGGAGTCCCTTAGCATATACCGGCATGCTTGCAAGTCATGTTAACAACACATGTGTGTATTTGTTGCACCTAATGCAAATGTGGTGCGAATGACAATAAACATTCCTAGTTATTGTAAGTAATTGTGTGTTCCTGATGATCATGTGTGCCTTTGCCGTGTGATATATGAATCCTGTCCGACCATCATGTGATTTTAGCTATTGTATAAACCGTGTGTATGCCTTACTGTACGGCATCAGACCTCTGCATTTGAAGGCCATATGTTGTTGTGGTTTCAGCTTGGGAGTGGTTCTCTAAAGAGCTGTTATTAAAAAGCACATTCTTTTAAAACTGGTGGTGTTCTTGTTCCTGCTGTGGTGATGTCAGGATCTGTCAATTATCACAATATATTTTTTTAATTGTATATTTAACCACTGTTGGTCACTATCTTAATAGAACTCAAGTCAGGACTTGAAGCCTTTCTGTTTGTGACCAATGGACATTCACTTTCTCATTAAGAAACTCGTGGAGCAGCAGATGATTCACACAAAGGCATCTGAAATTAGTCAAAGGGCCTTATTCCAGGAGCCATGTCATAGTCAAGGACTGATTTACTTCCACCTGAGGGCACATATTATTAATTTAAAAAGGTTATTTACCATCAGACACTCTTATAAACCAGGGCCTGAATACCTTTGATTGCGACTCATGAATCTGACTGGAATATGTCTGGTGAAAAAGCTCATACTATTTTTTGTTCCCATGGCAGTGACCTGGATAGGTCATAGGGGATATTTCCTACCTACGAGACTGGACGGCTCCGGAACACATTACGTATTTAATGTGCCCGTAGCAAGTTAGTATAAGTGAGGCTGTCGCAATATATTTCTCACGGCGCAATCTAATCCGTCTTTTTTGTACTGATTGTCTGATAAGTGTATTATCAGACACATGCATTGATAGATAAAAAAAACAATTCGGGACTAGGTAATAGTGAATCAACGGACATGCAGTAAGTTAAACAAGTTAATACAACGTCCTGCCTGGCGCTTATTTTCGTTCGCTCGCAATTAGCAAAGAAATAAAGTCAAAGCGAGGGTAAGCCTAAATAGCGCACAGATACAAAAATGCTGATATTTGTAGAATAGCCGGAAACGGAAATGTCGACGGAAAGCACGGGTTTTCCAAAGCGCTTTCCTATTTTCAGACGGTCTCCTCTCGCTGGACGTTCCGGTGTCTTTTCGCAGTTCCAGAACAGTGAGTGCCTAATATAATTTCTTTAATAAATTTTATGATGTGTATTTGGCAATTGAAACATAGTTACATCTACAGTGCTGCGGTCTCTTTGGACTCGCACTTTTGTTTGTCGTACTGTTATAAGGCAGGTAGGTGAAGGATGTTCCTACGATATGAAAACATAAGTTTAAACGTAAGCTATGTTGCATCGGCGAAAGTGCTGTCAGTGGACGATGGGCTGATCAGTCCGTTTTCCATCTTGGCCGCGAACACTCAGTTTATAGAAACCAGGGCCGAATTATACTTTTTAAATTCAACCAAAACCGAAACACCAACTCGGTTTTCATATTTACATATCTGCAAGTGTTTATCATGCAACCGAGTGCTACATGCTGCCTCTTGAATACTGTAATTCCGAAGAAGCTTATTCCTATTGAATGGCTAGTTATGACAATATTTTGCATTTCTGGGAGGTGGTTGCGTCTTGTTTATTATATGTATAAATTTTTGTGGGAGAAGGAAAAACACGACTCTGCCTGCTCAGATCCTTCTCGATACATCTTCCGGATTGGGGAAGTCAGCTGACACTCAGCAGAGTACACTTTCCATTAACCCTTTTCAACCACATTACTGCAGATCATAACTATAACTCTGCTGTCTAGACTAGAGGGTTCTCTTAAACTATGTTTCACTTTTAAGAATTTCAAAAAGGAGATGATCTTATTTAAATAATGAATGCAACCTGTCAAGCCAGATTTTAAATGGAGATTAATATTTGAAATGGCTACGCCAAGTATGCGCAAAAATCAGCGTGGTTAATATGCTTCTTTCTATGATTCTAATGAGAGAACAGTATTTGACACCGAAGCAATGTGAAACTGTAATTTCACTTAACATTTCAAACACCCTGCAAGTCTGACATGAGATATGTAATTTAAGAATGTAAAGTATTGGTAATAACACAAGTGCTGTATTTGTTATATATTTTTTAAATGCACCAGGCCAGAATGAATGATTTTGCCATACTTTGCACGGGAAAGAAGATGCCCCTTCTAGGCCTGGGAACATGGAAAAGTGAATCTGGGAAGGTGGGCAGATTTAACCTTAATCACTGTGGACACATAGTCATTTGTAGACATGTGACTGGAGAACAGGATAATCCACAGATTGTGCTTGGTTTGTAAACATTCTAATATGCTAAGCATATACTGGCATGCTTGTTATAGCTCTTTGATAATAGAATGCTAACAGTGGGAAGGTTGTGGGTTAAAATCCAGGAAACTGACCTACTGTAAGTCATTTTGAATAAAAGCGATAGATTACTATTTCATTTTCAAACAGCAGTGCCATTCATCAAAATATACACTAATGAACCTTGCTGAATAATGTTGGTGCTCGCACAGTAAAATCCCCCCAAACTGACTGCCAGTGTCTGTTGCAGGTGAAACAGGCTGTGGTCTGGGCCCTGCAGGCTGGCTATCGCCACATAGATTGTGCTTCCATCTATGGCAATGAGGCAGAGGTTGGCCAGGCCTTACAGGAGATGCTGGGGTCACAGGTATGCCAAAATATGTGATTAAGGACCAGCAATTTGTTGTTCTTGTTTTAGGTATTGTCCTTACTTTTTTTTTGGATATGAGGTGTTTCATGTGTTCCATATTTTAGAAATATTTGCGGTCAGAGTGGGGATTAGGGTTTTGCCCATAGAAATGAATAGATAACAAAGATATGGATACCTAATGTGTGTGTGTGTGTATTCAATGTGTGTCTGCTTAGGGACTGAAACGGGAGGAGGTCTTTATAACCTCAAAGCTCTGGAACACTCAACACTACCCTGAGGATGTGGAACCAGCCTTGTTGAAGACCCTGAAGGAGCTGCAGCTGGAATACCTTGATCTGTATCTCATCCACTGGCCATATGCTTTTCAGTACGTACCTGCAAGTGATGCTGAGACTCTTAATGCAGTAGGCAGCGTGTATGTTAAATGGAGAAGTGTTGAATGTACGTATTGTGGAGCTTTGTGGACAACAGGAGCTTTGTGTTCATTCTACATTTAAGTAGCCCATTATGGAGATGTTGTCTCTGTCTTACAGACGGGGTGATGTTGTGTTTCCCAAGAAAGAGGATGGCACCATACTTTATGATGACATTGACTATAAAGTGACGTGGGCGGCCATGGAGTGCTTGGTGGAGAAGGGGCTTGTGAAAGCCATCGGCCTCTCCAACTTCAACAGCCGGCAAATAGACGACATTCTTTCAGTTGCCAAAATCAAGCCGGCTGTGTTGCAGGTGGGGAAAGTATGGTGGTGTTTATGTGTCTTCACGTGTAAACACAACCTGCAACATGACAGAGTGATGAATAAGTTATCATGGAGCTTTTTAATGTAGACACCAACCTTCTTCAGAAAAGCTTCTAGGAAAAAAATAGTAAAATTGTGCTGGTTGGTTGCACATGAATCTATGGATGATAGTGGCTAGTAACCACTGTGAAGAATCAGAGGCTATGTTTTATTATATGGTCTGGTGGCATAGACAATAGAATATTTGAGAGGATTGGAAATAGGATTGGAGAGGGGACTTGTGCCTAAAATTGCTTTAAAAACATTAGCTTTTTGATGTTGCTATTTATTTCGAATAATTCCATAAATGTGTACCACTGCAGCTTCTAGTTTTATGACTACGTTGATGTTTTTTTGAGTACCTTTGTTTTGCTTTGTGTTGTCTAATCCTGCTATATGATACATGTTGTAAACTGGGTGGCGTGAGCAAGCAAAAATTCCTATGTCCTGATGTAAGAGGGCAAATAAGGATGATCTAGGTCAGGGGTGGAGAACATGATCCATGGAGAGTTGGTGTGGGTGTGGGTTTTTGGGATGGCCTCTCAATCAGCCGATAATAAAGCAGTGGTTCTCCAGTTCTGGGGATCCACTATTATTGGCTTATTGAGAGGTCATCCCAAAAATCCACCCGCACTGGTCCTCTGTGGATCAGGTTCTTCACCCCTGATCTAGGTGCTGGTGCTGTAATATGAATCTCAGTGTGATGTCTCCTCTGGCACAGGTGGAAAGCCATCCATACCTTGCACAGCCACAGCTGCTGGAGCACTGCCAGAAGCGCGGCCTAGTGATGACGGCATACAGCCCATTAGGGTCTCCAGACCGGGCATGGAAACACCCGGAAGAACCTGTACTTCTTGACGAGCCCGTGCTAGCGGAACTGGCTCAGAAGTATAATAAATCCCCTGCACAAATTATACTCCGGTAAGTACCAAGATCTACAAACCTAAAGTGTGAATTTCATTGCAATTTTCTGCTATACACGGTAAGTGACGGTAAACACTTTGAATATTGATACGGACAAAGGGAATGAAAACTAGAGAATGTTTATGTCCAGTGCCTGTAACATGATCAGTGTTTCATACAGCATTACCTTCCATTACATGGATTCCACAAACATGTTTTTTTTTTTTTTTTCCTTTTAGGTGGCAGACCCAGAGAGGCGTGGTAACAATTCCCAAAAGCGTGACAGAGTCTCGCATTAAAGAGAACATACAGGTACTGGGATTACTGTCAATGCCGTTAAGAGGCTAATAAACCCAGCAATCTTCACCTGGCTTAGCCCGTTTGATGCCTGGTACTCAGCAGTGCTGGCCAATCTACCAGGTGACATAGGGAACATATGCCAAGTAAGGAGTTTGATCTTTGTATCTAATGTGCTTGATATGTCTGTGGCCAGGTATTTGATTTTATCTTGGAAGCAGAAGAAATGGACAAAGTATCAGGCCTGAATAGAGGATGGCGCTACATTGTACCCACTATTACTGTGAGTACATTCAGGGCACTATACACATTACTGCCCTGATTTTTGAACCAATGGCTAATGTTTTGGAGTTTTTGCATGTTTCTCCAAAGTAAATGTGTCCTAAATTGAATCAGGATTGTTTCATTGAAATGTAGTTTTCAGGCAAATGTGAGACTGATAATAAGTATGCATATGAAACTTAACACATATACTAAATTTAAAAATACTAAGTAATGAACCCTTTCACCACCAGAAGAAGATGTGAATTTAAAAAGCTCTATGTGTAATCTTTGGCAATAGATCTCAAGATGATGTAACACCATAGTGGTTAGACAGAATGAGAGATTAAGTACTTTCATATTCAGTTTATTTATAACTGCAGTTACAGGCAATGTGATTAAGCTGGGGCAGAATGAACATGAAATCAGTTGTTCTGTGTGGTGACTTTTCCCTCAGGTCAATGGCAAGCCAGTTCCCAGGGATGCTGGACACCCTCACTACCCTTTCACTGAGCCCTATTGAGCCCACATGTCATATCATATTTTGTACTGCAGACTCCTCAGCCTTACACCCTATGCTGACTGGAGTGAACCCTGTTCTCAGAGTGTGCATTAAGTTGAATGTTGTTTGTTTATGAATAAAATGAAAGGTGAAAAAGATGTTTGTCCTTGTGTGTGAATAATGGGTTTCAGTACAGCAGATATGCAGCCCTGCCAATTCCTTCTGAGTTTACTTCCCTGGTTTAAAATGGAAAAGCTGAAATGAGAAATGATACTACTGTAGTGGTGACACAAGGCCACGTGCCCAGGGTGTGTCAGGTCTTACTAAGGCAAAAGCGCGGTCACGGGGGTTTGGAAGAGCGCGGGAACGGCCGGGGGAGGGCGCAAGGTCACCGGAAGTGAGGTCGCTTCCGTATTTAATGGCGCCAAAATGCGAAAAAAGTCAGTCCTGGGGGTAAATTAGGGATGTGATACAGAACGGCTTGCTGATTGTGGCTACGTGTGAAACTTACAATTTCCACGGAAAACGAGCAGAAAATTAACGTTAACATGCCTGAAGACACCCCAGCTACTTCCAGCCCTGAAAGGTGAGCAGCTCAGCTTTTTAAACCTGGTAGTAACTATATGTTAACCGAGTCGCCGCTGTCAAACATGTTGTTCTACCATAGACACTTACGTGTGTAGGTTTATCTTTTGGCACCCCTTAATAATTTTAAATATATTTACGGAGCTGCTTTCTGTTTCTCAGTAACTGACATTAGTGCTCAGTCGGCATACTGTTAAAATGTTCCCCGTGAAGCTTCAGCCATCACTGTGAAGCGCGCATGTTCGGCTATGAGCCACTTTCTGAATGAATGCGCGCGCTTCGTTGCTCAAGTTCACATTTCTTGCGCGGTTTGGTAAATGTTACAGTGCTTTGATTTCTCAGTTTGGAGCTTTGTCTGAAAGGAGCAACTAGTTACTTTCAGGTTAACACTACTAAGGAGTGCTTTCTCAAAAGATGTCATAGTGTTTGTGGCCCCTTTTAAACTGCAAGATGTGATGTTTCGGAGATGGTCCCGTTTTCACTAGTGTTTGGTTTTAGTCCGCGGTATGTAACTGCTCGTTTTCCTCCAGCATGGACGAAAAACCGTGTTCATCCAGCCATGCGGCCGATAGGTGAGCTAGACTGCAATTGCTCCTTTTCTACGATTCCTTCTGGTTTGGTTATTGTGGTTTCTTTTTGTTTTTTTTCTTTGGGAAGAAAAATCGAAATGTGGCCATTGGGTGATATTTGCATGCATGGGTTTGTATTTATGCAACTTATCCGCTGTTTTCTTGAATATATTGAAACTGCAGCGATGTCACGGAGGAGGCGAAGAAGCTGCTCGGCGCAGGGAACAGGCACCTAGTTATGGGGGACGTGGTGTCGGCCGTCAGTGTCTTTCAGGAGGCCTGTGCCATGCTGTGAGTATGGGTGGAGGTATCCACCTTTGCCAAAAGCAGAAGCGATTATGAAACCGGTTTGGTTACGTGGCTCCAGCCGCTGTTCCCTTAAGGCTCCAAGATGAGCTGAATCCGTTCAGCCCCTGACGTAAACATTACGTGATCTCCTGCATTCAACTCCAGACACACACACACATTTTAAGAAAGTATCTCTGGCTTTTCTTAGTGCTGAGAAATATGGGGACACAGCTGATGAATGTGGTGAAGCGTTCTTCCTTTGCGGGAAAGCTTTGCTAGAGCTGGCCAGGTAAGAGATGAATCATTTTAGCGTGCTTGTTCTTAAATGATTGGGTGGTGACGTAGGTTTGTATGTGTTCAGGATTGAGAATACAGTTCTAGGAAATGCACTGGAAGGTGTTCCTGAAGAGGATGGTGATGAAGGGGATAAGATTGACGACAGCAGAATTGAGAGTGCCGACAACCTGGATGGTTAGTACCCAATGTCTGAAACTCTGCTCATTTGGTTTCTAGGGAAAACATCTTTGGCAGTTCATATGGCTTTCATTGCTCAAAAATCAATAGAATCTGCAGTTGTGGGTGCTATTTTAAACCACAGGTTGGTTATATATATATTTATGGTGAGTAAATTTAGCCCAATATCACTTTTTGTCTAGTCTGAGAGTGGTTTCTGCTAATTTTAGCCTTAATGTTGCATTTTTTATCGATTTTATGCCTGGGTAATTTGCTTTATCAGAAATTAAATCTTGGAATTTGAGGATATGCATAATATACCACAATGAAGTGTTCATCTGGTCTTGATGGTGACTTTACATGAGGGAAATTTGAAAGTCTTAAGTTTAAAATGTGTTGGTCACAGGGCAAAGACACGGTTGCTCTTGTTCTTGGTATCTATGAAGGTGTTCTTCAGAAAGAGACGTTAATGGCTTGTGGAGTTTGGCATAAAGCTCTGTTTTCGGGTCACATTTTGGTGCAATTTCTCCAATTTAATTGAATCTAAATATGCAATTAGGAACCGTTTTAAGGCATTGAATGATGTGTCTAGGAAAACTAAGACCCTTATTTGTATATTGTAAAATTAAGTGAACGCTTAATGAACTGAAATTCTTTGTTCTTTATAGCAAGTTACCTGGGTTCAGTATTGGATGATGGACTGCTCTCTCTCCGGTGTTGGTGTAATTTATCGGGAAATAATACCCCCAAACGCTTGGCATAATGTTCACCGTGTTGAACAGCCACTTATGAATTTAGGTTCTGCCTATCAAGGAATGTATTCATTTCATTGTGCGTTCCAAACCAAGAATGCGACCAAATGGCTCATGACAGGTGTTTACTGTTGTATCTGTAATGGCTTTTGTATAGAATTAGCCTCCCAACAGGAATGAAACTGATTAGTTAACCATGTGGCACATTCAGAATGTGTGTTGTTTCCCCTGCCCCACCCCGGGTGGCAGGAGCTGTGCCATTGGTCTTATATGAAGTGTTTGCTCCCTGTTTTACGGCCCGCCAGAGAGAACCCGTGATGAGCTCCGTGTTCTTGTGTATGATGCAATGGCTGAAAAAGACAGAACAGAAGGGAAAACTGAGCCTACAGAAGAGCAGGGAGTAGATGCTGCTGCAGAGGAAAGAACAGCAGAGGGTGCTGCGAATGGCAAAGAGGAGGAGTGTGTGACAAGTGGGCTGGTTGAGAAGACTGAAAGTGGAGTAGTTGGCACTGAAGTACAGGATCTAAAAGGAAGTGAGGTCAGTGCTGTGGAGACTTCTCCATTGTCAGCAGGAGCAGAGGAGGATGAAGAGGAGGAGGATGCTCAAGGTATCAGTGTTTCAGCTCAGCCTTGTGCATGGAAGGCGCTGTCTAGTGCAGGGGTGCCCAATCTTATCCGCAAAGGGCCAGCCGGTGTGTGTGTGTGTAGGTTTTATGATAACTTGTATGGTAGGTCAGCTGTTCAAACCCAGGTGTGAGGGTTCTTCAGCCAATCAGTCATCTAATTGGTAATCTAAGGAGTTGCAGTGAAAACCCGCACACACAGCGGCCCTTTGCAGATGAGATTTGGCTGTGGATGGTGGCACCTCCTGGTGGCTGAATGCTTACTACACTCTGGGTTAATGTGGAAATCTCCTGCAGTCTTGACAAGAATTCCTTTCTGTGGTTTTATGTGCACATTTTTGGGATGTTTATTTTGCTGGATCGGTAACGCAGGTGTGTTACACAAGGTCAAGTGTTTGGGTTTTGTCTAGGCTGGTGTCGCAGACTCATCTCATTCACATAATTTAGTAGAAACTGCAGACGCATAAGAGTGTCTTCAATTACTGTATGTAAAGAGTGCTTTAATGGCTATTTTCAGAGGAGGATGAGGATGGTGATGAAGAGGGGAGCACAGCTGATGCCAAGGTAAGGCTGGTTTGGAAACATGATCAGCTTCCCTGCCAGTCACCCTGTTTAAATTAAGGTCGTCTGTGTGGACTGCATCATACTATTCCTCTTCTGCAGGAAAGTGAAGAAGAGGTTGGAAACTTGCAGCTGGCTTGGGAAATGCTGGAGGTGGCCAAGGTGATCTACAAAAGGTAGCATGAATAGTGTTGCCACAAGCAGTGTGACCTGATTTTGTATGTTTGTCAGAATGAGGAATGAGTCTCTCAAACTCAATTCTCCGATGATGCGTTTAGTTGTAAACAATAGGAAACTACAAATGTTTTTCCCCTCCCATTGCTCACCTTGGCTACAAAAGCATATATAACATGATTTAGCTGTTGGGCTGGTTGGCTTGTATATCAAATGATTGACACGGTGGCTTTTGCTTATGGGAATGTTACCACGTCATGTAAAATTCTTCCTGTTGCTAAAGTCAAGTCCCTTTTTTTTCCCTGCATAAAGGAAGGAGGACAAAGAGGACCAGCTGATGGCTGCACAGGCCTATTTGAAGTTGGGGGAAGTTGGAGTAGAATCAGGTAAAGGTGTTGGTGGACAGGTTGTGTCTGTTATATTGTAGATTTATCCGATTTAGATCTGTGCTGCTTCGGACATCAGGGATCTTGCTGTCTTGTGCTGCCTATAACTGTCTGCACATGACGGGTCGCGCCTGCTTCTCTTAGGTAACTATTTCCAGGCCCTGCAGGATTTTCAGCAGTGCCTGGAGCTGCAGCAGAGGTACCTGCCTCCGCATAGCCGCCTGCTGGCTGAGACGCACTATCAGCTGGGCGTGACCTTCAGCTATGCCTGCCAGTACCTACAGGCTGTGCAGCACTTCACCAGTTCCATAAGAGTCATCGAGAGTCGCATGGGTGAGGAAGCTCACGCGGAAGCAGGCGTTTCCCAGCTAACCTAGTCTACCCCCCCCCCCCCCCCCCAAGATGTGAACGATCTGAAGCTTGTTCTTCCGGCTTGTCGTTGGGTTTGGGGTCCGCAGCTTTGCTACAGGAGGTCATTGACAAGGCTGAAGGGGCTGATGTGGCAGAAGAGAAGAAGGAAATGGAGGAGCTCGTTCAGCTGCTGCCCGACATCAAGGAGAAGCTTGAGGATGCCCAAGAGAGCCAGAGGAGTGGGGGAGTCGCATCTGAAGTCATCCACCAGACTCTGGTGAGTCAGAGGTGCTCTGTGACGCCCCTTGTATTCACGATTTCATGTTGCCCTCAGCTTCTGAGTCACACTGGAAATTTAAATCTCGTACAGGCAGGGGCTTCTACATCAGGGATCCCCAGCAGCAGTGACGCTGTCTTTCCCCCCCCGAAGCCTTCTGATGGGGATAATGCCAAGCCTGTTTCTGACATCTCCCACCTAGTCAGGAAGAAGGTAAGTTCTGGCCCTGTCAGTCATTTGGTCTTGATTTGATCCCTTTCAAGGACTATGTTATGGAGTTTTTCCTACTAATGCAAGTTTAACCTGACTGGCAAATCTGGGTGTTTTTTGCTTTTTACTCATTCATAGTTTGTGGTACTTGTGCCTGAATGGTGGTGCTGTAGTTGTCTGGTTTCAGTACTTTTTGGATGAGGTCTAGTTAAACCAGTAGAACCAAGGTTTCTATGTTCTACACAGAAAAGTTCAGAGAAGAATCCATAAAGGGCAGTGATGGCAGAGGACAAACGGTAAACCGGTCAGGATAGAGTCCAGGGGAGGTGCAGCAGGATGCTGTTCATTCCCTGTAGAAATGGCGAGCCAGCAGCAGGTGCTGAGGTGGCTTTGTCTGCTGTCCTCCTTGGTTCCTCACTATAGAGCGCTTGTGATTCCTCATGTTGGCATGTGTGGGGAGCCCAGCATGTCAGCGGAGAGGGGTGGTGTGGGCTCAGAACTGTCTGAAAATGCAAGATCAAGGCCTTGGTTACTTCCATTTTTGTTTTTCCAGCCAGAGAAACAGTCAACCACTGTGGAAGCTTCAGTGTGACACTTTCAGTGAGGACCACAGGATTCACTACCTACGTGACGTCTTCCTGCTTTAAGCACTAGTTGTAAATAACATGGCTGTTTTTGATTTTGTACTTTTTGAATAAAGGATGTTTGCAAAGCTTTGTTTTCCCTGTAATTAATCGGTGTTACGCTGGGCCTCCGGCAGTCTTTCCAGAGTGTTCCCGGGGACATTAGTCTCAACATGTCTTGAATTAAGTTGAACCAATTAAGCCTAGAGTCATTCAAGCTTGTTCAAATAGGTTTTTTTTTTTTTAAACAAGATACTTTGGAAGGGTGAGTACAGTACAATAAGGTGCCATTAGAGAGACTGCATTCTCATAGGCCAAATAGTGGATTAGTATGTTTTTAATCTAACTATAAATGGGCATAGTTGTCCTAAAACATCACCCTTTGTCATCTTCCTGGCCTACTTGTGCTCTTACTAAGAAGCATAAAGGAATATTGAATGGATTTTGAAGTATGTTATTCTTGGAATTAATTCCATTGAAGTAGGTATAATTTATTTTGCGTAATGCTGTCGGTAATTTTATTTGCGAATGTAATAATTAGGACTCTAAACTGTAGACTGACCTTGTAATCTTTATGGAGTGCAGACCATTTACTGCTGTGCACAATGTGAATGAGCACCTTGTGTTTGCTTACAAGTTTCCGTGTTGGGCGTTTTGTTAGCTTTTAGTGTATGAATATGTACTTTAGTGCTGCAGCTTATCACTATGTTGAAGGACAAATATCTTTACCTTCTAACCAGACGATCTGCAACAAGCAGAAGCTGCCATGGTTTACTAAAGGAAGGGATTTGCCTCAGTTCACAAAGTTCACGGCTGGGTATTTAAAACGGATGGTCACACCACCGAGGCACCAAATGGTACAGGAGATGATTGACAAACTTACCTAGGGGTGTGGACCAAGGGAGAAAATGGCGATGGTGAATGACTGAGGGAATGATGATGCTTAAGTGACAAGGAATTGTTACTCAATAAGAATGTGTGTAAAAAAAAAAAAAAAAAATTAATGCAAAACGGTATCGGACACATTTGTTAGGGTTAAACAAAAAACGGGATCAGAGAAGAGAATCTGGGAGATGCCTGCCTGGCGGAGGAACCGGAGCACAATCGTCTGCCCAGAAGGGGGTGCCCTGAGCATATGTAAGAAAGGGGTTTCATTACTGCGTGAAAAGGAAGGGAGATGGAACAGGGTAAAGGAGATGGCGGGGGGGGGGGGGGGGTGTTTTGGGAGGCACCAGGGGGAAAATCCCCGGGTAGGGGGGCCCGGCGCCGAGAAAAAACGGGGGGGGGAGGAGAACTGTCTT
>JAABNY020000032.1:17928839-17959148 GCA_015164015.2 Brevimyrus niger
GGGGGTAGCGGTAGGGGGGGGAGGGGGGGGGGGGGGGGGGGGGGGGGGGGGGGGGGGGGGGGGGGGGGGGGGGGTGTCTTAGGAGAGCCATCAGGCAGAATCTCCAGGTAAGGGGACTCGCCGACCAGAAAAGAACTGGGGGGAGGAGAATACTGCTTGTGTAGTATCCAGTGGGCCCAGTGTATGTGGTGTGAGAGAAATCCCCAAAAGAAGGGTCACGTGTGGCTATTGCCCCAGAGAAAAACACTCTACAAGAGGGGACAGTTTAATCCGAGGGTTTGGGATATTGTCTCAAGGCATTGGAGGGTTAATAGTGATTTAAAGGTAACTCCCTGAGAGAGGGAACGGTCTAAGCTAAAGGTTTTTGAGTTATTGTTGGGGGGCCCATGTGTTAAGTAGTTTAGAGACACTACCCTAGAGACAGGGGAGTCTGTTTGTTGTTACGCCCTAAATAGAGGGGTCTGTTCATTTTTGTGGAGCAGAAATATTTTGTGATGTAAAGACAGTTGCGGTACAAAAATGCCAGAGAGCCTGTGTGGTAAAAGTGATTCAGAAATTCTAACCCAGAGATAAGCAGTCTGTCTGTTTTAAGTTGTGAAGCAATGCATTGTTTTAGGGAAAGATAATTTGGAAATAAATAGTTAAGGCCTGCATGGTAAAAAAAACTGTGGGCATCGTTTTGAGAGAAGATGGTCTGTTGGATCAGACTGTATTATAAAAAATAATGTAGGAGGAAAAGGTCCCAGAGCGTGTTTAGTATAAAGGGGAAAATTTATGAACCAGTGGAGAAAGTGGACATACATGGTTTTGGGCCAAGACAGCGGAAGACTGTTTTCAATTAGCAGATAACTTGAGCATTAAATGTGCAGAAATAGTTGTTTCAGTAATCAGGAGGTGAATTGATAGGGATGCAGAAGGAAGTATTTGTGTGCTTTCATGCAGAACTATTCTCTGTAGTATAAGTGTGGGTAGGTTACTGTAAAATTTGGACAAATCTTAAACTTGAAGGAAAGGTAAGGTGTTGTGATTGGGGAGTACAGTATAGAATTAAGCATGCAAGGGAAGACAAAATGAAATAAGGACATTACAGGAAACTAAGGATATTAAAACACATTTTGTGAGAGAGCAGAAGCACATAAAATGTAGAAAAACAGAGTTTGGTTTCGTCCAGTAGAAAGAGAGAGAGAGTAGAAAACAAAAACCTGAGGGGAAGAGAGCCCCAGTGAGTGTGGGGGACACGGAATGTAACCCCCCACCCCCCCCCAGTGAGAAGCACTGAGGCAGAGAGGGAGGGAGAATCCCCTGCTTCGAGAAAAGATAGAGAGGGTGTCCAAAACGTGGAAAAATAGAACAAAGGCGCTGGGAGGTGGCCTAAGGGGGCACATGGGATGTGGTGGTGCGTGAGGAGATGGAGACTGATAAAGAATCATAAGGCTAATAAGACAGAAAGGTGTAAAAAGAAAAGGAGTGAGGAACCGGAGGGTCTGAGGTTAAGGCAAAGTGGGGATGAGAGCAGAACGCAGTGAGAAAGGGCCAGTTTCCAGTAACAGTGGGCAAGAACAGAGGGGAAGAAACAGAAGGATTAAGCAAGTAGGGGACAAAGAAATTGCAAGTTGTTTAGATGAGTACAGTGAAGTGAGCGACCTGCAGGTCCAGGCGGAAGAGGAAGGACTGCGAGGGAGTGAGAATAACAGAAGGCCAGGCATGTGGGTCTGAGAAAAAAGGAACTGAGATAATGCTGGAGTACAGAGCAAGTAGTATTAATGCAGAAGGGCTGGTGCATCTGCTGGACACCCCTAACTCTCCATGCGGAGGACGGAGTCAGTTTCAGGAGAAGGAGACAGAAACAGAAAGTGAGGAAGGAGTACAGGAGGATAATGTAGATCATAGAACAGTGTAAAGCAGGAGCGCTATGAGGCCCCTGATAGGTACACGCCGATGCTCCCCCTGGTGGTGAAAGGAGCACAGACACAGTATGTGCCCTGGGCGGGACATGATCTGGAGGGTCTGCTTCTCATACTCCCAGTCCTGGCAGATGGGACTGGCAAATGGATGAGAGTAATTGAGGAGGAGACTATGGGGCAGCTCCTGGCGATAGGGGATATAAAGGCGGTTCTAGCTGGCGTTTTGGGGGCAGACGGAATAGAAAGAGCGCTGCGAAGCAGTGGCCTGGCAGTGGTGATGGGGACTCCTGTGAATGATGTATGTCATTCTTATGGTTAAATGCCAACCTCCGTGACTAAGTGTGGCTGAAATTGAAGGTGGAGCCCGTAAAAAGGGGGGGGGGGAGCTGCCTATCTGCAAGCCCAAGAAAAATGATGGAGCACTGAGACAGAGCAGGACCTGCTGGTTTCAGTGTTCAAATGTCTGTACCAGAGGGCCCTGCAGGACGCATTCCCTAAGCCAGTGAGAAGCAGGCTATAGCAGGTTGTGGAGCTCATTACTATACTTGTGGAGCAGCTGATCCGTGCTATTGACTTGTACAGAGAGGAGGAGGACTCTCCAGACCCAAGTCCCTGGGGGCACCCTGAGTACAGCCGACAGTCTCCTGTCGCTGGAGCTCCACAGGACACTAATTGGCCTCTAGTCCCTAATTGGAACAGAGTGAGTAGATACAATAGATGGGGGTTCCTCAGAGGGGACCCATTTACCGACAAATTTGATGATCCCAGACTCTGGAGAGACTGGGGAACAGGCCGTTTTAGCTGGTGTGCTTGAGCTGTGATCAGCCTGGACACATCTGTCCAACCTGCATGTTTCATAATCTTGTTTAGTAGAAGTTCAGATGGGGTACAAAAATTTAAATATGCCCACTCTAATATCAGAGCATACCCCAGTGAATTTATTAGGCAGAGATGCTTTGTGTCAGCTGAAGACAGACATAACATGTACAGAGGGGGACATAGAGGTGCTCAGTGTGCAGCACAACCTTCTGTGACAAAATCTGTTGTCCAGCAGGGATAGTATAGCTTATACGGGGTAGAAGATGTTACTGAAAAGGTTTGGATAATTCTAGAACAGTGGGGCCCATTTATACAGGAACAATATAGCGATACGCTGAACTGGACACAGGACAAACGTACTTGTTTGTTGTGATGAAGACATTTCAGTGATCCTGGAGTGCAGGAAGAGTGTGGTCGGTATGTTAACGAGTTGAGCTACCTATCAGACGTGCTACCGAGCCTTTCTGCGCATGTGCAGTTCCACCATTTCAGGATTAGGGTTAGGTTTTAGGGGTTAGGGTTAAGGTAGTAGTTTTCGGGGGGTAAGGTTAGGATTAGGGTAAGCGTTAGGATTAAGGCTATCGAGTAGCACTACAGTAGCCTAACTTGACAAAGTAGCTCAACTCATCAGAACATCGGCCGATAGATGCGCATGACCGCAGATGGGATAATATTAGGCCCCGAGGGAGTAGCCATTCAGATACAGAGGACAGGAATAGTGGGAGGATGGTACAACATACCAGAGGAGGAGTTCCACTTAGTGGTGGCTTTTAATCAGCCCATGATGGAAATGGGGGAAATGATGGGACAAGCAAAGCAGACAGTCTGGGCACCAATGTAGCGTGATCTACCCAGAATGCATCTGTACAATTATCAAGACTTACACAAATTGGCCAAGATGGGATTCGCAAAGTATTTCACAAAAGAAACTTGTAAATCATACAAGTGTACTATTCTTATCAAATGTATAGATGCCAATAATGTAGAGCAAGAACAACAATGTGGTGTTTCAGTGAGTAAAGATTCACTTTGGATCACTTTTCTCAGAAACATGAGTGTGTGCTCAGGTTTTCTGTCCCACTTGGCTTCTGATGAGTCACACCTGGCCTGGTATTTACCTGAGAGCAGGTGTGGCTCGTTAGAAGCCAGGTATGCTAGAAAGCCTATTGGTTAGTAGATCTCCAGGACCAGAGTTGGAGGCCCCTGGTCTAAGCCAACACAAGGTGCTCATTCATCCTTGTTCTTCATCGCATTGTGCACAGCAGTAAATTATCTGCTATTAGTTGGAGACCCCTGGCTTAGAAGTTCCTGTATTTGTTAGCTATTTTGTTAGCCTTTAGTGTATGAATATGTACCTTATTAGTGCTGCAGCTTATCACTGTTGAAGGATAAATATCTTATTAACCCTCTAGCCAGACAATCTGCAACAAGCAGAAATTCACATCGTTTGCTACTGAAGGAAGGGATTCGCCCAAGTTCACGGCTGGGTATTTAAAAAAAAAACTGAGCGGAGATAGTCACACCACTGTTATGTTCCGCAGGGGTCCCAAACAGTAAAAGAGATGATTCACAAAAATGTATCATTTAGGGGTGTGGATCAAGGGAGAAAACAATGGTGAATGATTGAGGAAATGATGATGCTTAAGTGACGCAGCCAGCGATCTTGTCATGTTCACTGCCAACATAGCTGAGTTCAGAGCAAATCGATCGTGTCATTAAGAAAAATTCCATTCAATCATTGTATAATCAGGATCGACTAGCAGCTAAAGACCAGCTCAGGACCTCCAAGACCAAAATTAAGCTTCATGCAAGTATCTAGTAAGGGAGAGGCATCATATAATGGGATATTTGAAGAGCTGGTATGGTGGGAAACGTGGTCAGCAGGCTGCAAAGAGGCTAATACTTCATTCTGCTACCCCTGCATTCTACACATAGATATAGATCGTAGATATAGAATGTTATAGTCTCATATTTTTGTTCTTACAGAATAGGAGAGAAATGTAGCATGATCCTCCTCCAGTATAGCCCATATTCTTCTAACCCTTCATAACTTATTGAAAGCTTTCTGCACACCATTTACTGAGCAACATGTAGCTTAAGGAGAAATATTTGTGTTATAATGGCACCTAGTGGTGACTGGTGGTATTGTGACCACGGGTAATGCAATGTGGCCATATCACAAGTTAGCTAGCTGATTGAATGAAACAATGCAATCTGTCTAGTTAGGTAGCTGTTACTTTACAAGAAAGGGTAACCTTAGCCATCCCCTTAACAATTGCTCCCCTTGGGCAGGAGCCACCACTGATCAACAAGGTGTTGATTTTTTGGGATATGGCTGATGAGGATTGATTATTATTATTATTATTTTATTATTATTATCATTATCATTATATTATGTGAAGGTGGAGCACAGCACCATGGAGCCTCTGCACATCAGCACCTGCCCTGGCGCCCAGCCCAATCCTTTCTGGAGCCCTAAGCAGAATGAGGCCTTTGGCACCCCCTGGTGGTCCTTGGGCCTTAAGCAGACACTTTGTTGGCTATGACCCAGGGCTACCCATTAGTTTCACCTGTCCCTATTTCCCAAATAAGGGGGACTGGTTGCGTCCTGTTGCACTTTGGCCCCCAGTAACCTAAATGATAGATAACCTAGAAACACCTTCCTGAAATATGTCACTGAGGCTTTTTGTTTTTTATTCACCACTAAAGCCATCATACCATCCTTGGTATAACCGCATATCCTGGTGGGGGGGGTCACACGGAGCCCCGGAGCCTAGCCCAGGCCACAAGGCAGGGGGACACCCTGGATGGGACACCACTCCATTGCAGGGCACATACACTCTTACAAGCTCCACGGATAATTTAGAGACACTGATTAGTCTAACTGGGTGTCTTTGGACTGTGAGAGGGAACTGGAAACCCGCACAATGGGGGGAGAAGATGCCAAGCCCAGACACACAAAGTGGAGGTGGGATTCCAAGCCTGAACCCTGGATACACCATTCCTTCTAGCAAATATACCACTAAACATAACAGTGAACGAGAGGCATTATTTCAGCAAACTTAATATGGTATTCTTCATTAAAATACACCTCTAAGCAACAAAAATATTTCAATTTTGCTGTGACCTGATTTGGGCAGGGAGGAGGCTGTTTCCAGGGGAAACAGCAATCTGTGCCATCCTCTCTTGACATGTTTTCAGGAGAGGTTAGGCTTGATAGATCCCCATTCCTTCCAGCCTTTTAATGTAAGAATCTGCCATTCTTGGTCAGCATTCATGATCTTCCTTTCCCCACCTCAGCCCCTCATCCTCCATGGTTCATACGTCTCCTGGTCCTCAAGCACCTCCTCTTACCTTCCTTTGTGCTCCTGCAGCGGCAGAATCATCCCCTCCAGGCCCACAGCAGGCCACCAGTTCTACCAGGGGCTTCATGATCCCTAACGTCATGCACAGAGATTTCGTATGTTCGCATGAACACAATACACATAGACACAGATTCAGACTGAGACCATGCAGATAGGGATAACACCTATATCTATAGACTGAGACCATGCAGATAGGGATCACACCTACATCTATAAAAGAAAACACTAACACTTAATGGGGCATAAATACTTAGTAATTACTCAGTTACTACTGAAGTAAAAATTATGAACAAATCATTAAGAAATACATTTGTTACTTGAGATGTGTCACGATTCACTAATGAACAAACATGAGATCAGTATTTCTTGTGTTATTCATGACCTGCTCCTGCAGTAGTTCACAAAGGTTTACAGAATTAACAGACATAGTAACAAATATAGCAAAAGCTTGAGATGAAGCATGGGTCATGATTCATTGATGATGAATTAACGTGAGATCAGTATGTAGACAAGACTTACCGTACTTTGTGGTGAACAAAATATGTAAGTAATAGTGTAATACTATATTATTTGTGCCCCATCAAGTTGTTTCCAAGAAAACATACTGAAAAGACAGATTTAGGCTATTAAAACCAGGTTATGTTTTATAAAGCTGGCAGAAATACCACATTGTATTCCTAGTGGCATTGCTAGTTAACGCTGCATCTGCCATAGGCCTCTGCTTCCCCAGGGCCCTAGCTGGCTGTTTTAAACTTTGAATACCCATGATTTCTTAATGTTCAGCAGGGCCATCCAACATCCAGTATCCCATATAGTCACATAAACACTGGTGATGGTCCCATTGAAGCTTACCTTTGGACGATGTCCTGGATGGGAAGCCATATTTACTTCAACCGACATCCTGAGCTGGCAAAATTTAGAGAAACTGAATATGATGTTTGGTTCTACCTGCAAATATCCATGCTGATCTTTTTGAAAAGCCACATGAAATCTGATAGCACCCAGCACGTAGTGCATACATAATGGCAGAAACGGTATCTAATGAACCGCATCTGAGTGTTTCCTGAGGGCTAGGCTGTCTGCCACCGCATCTAGTCCCTCCACCTGGGTCCCGCCCTTCCAGTCTGGAGCGCACATTTGCACTTCACCGTTCTGCAATCTCGCTGGCTTCTGTCTTTTCTCCCTCACCTGAACGGGCAGGTATGTGTCAGGTGTAGCCCATAAAGGTATCTGTTGTAAACAACGTCAAAAGTCCAACCGAACCCGCATTTCTGGTGTCACCACTATCGGATTTGCTTAACTGCTATGCACAAATGCGGTGCACAAATGTCCAAAACGGAACAAACGAGTCACTGTGAATGCTTTATATCACACTTAATAATGAACAACAGAACATATACTGTACTGATTTCAGATCTGAGTTTAACACGATCAAATAAACCAAAACAATTCACGAGAGAAGGACTACAGAATACTTTTAAGGTAGACTGACTCCTGTCCTCAACTTTAATGTATGTCTGAGATTAAATTATATTTATCCAGTAATTATGTGCATAGACGATGTATACATTCCTCTTCGTTCAGCGCATCCATTTAATTTCAATCGTCATCATGACTTTAACTTAACTGCCAACCATAATTAAATCGGGTGTTTGCGTCCTGATGGCTCAATTTTTTCTTTTGCACTCCCGTTTTTACTCCGTACTCTCGGACGAGGCTTCTGTCGCTGCATAATGGGCCGCTGTGTTTGTGCGGGAGCCCGAAAGCTCCGCTGCACTGCGTCCAGCGGGAATCCCCGACTTCCCCATTAGTCCGGTTCCCGGGGGACAAAATGCCACAAGTTCCCGAATTGGACCATTCACAACCGTATAAAATATCCTATTGCGGAAGTGTGGAAATCAATGCAGGATTGCAAAAGTATGATGAGCGCTACGAAAGGATTAAAGATGGTGATTTAATTTAAGGAATCTTTACTGTCTGGACAAAAATCTAAATGAACCGGCCCAGTCACATAACTAGTCATTTGTGGTTACGGTCACCGTGCCAGTAACCTACGAAGACCATTGACTACAAACCAAAGCACTTGGTAGGAACAAAGAGTGCGTTTGGGCGTTAACTAGTTACCTTGCTTTTCAATTAGATCTCTCATGGTATTTCTATCGGTGCTGAATAACAGCATGCGTACACATGAAAGAAGCAATAGCTAGATGAGACACGGGAAAGAAAATTACAGAAAAGCACACCAACACGTGTTTGGCAAACCGATGCAAAATATTTATTACAATTTATTTTAGATGCAGTAGTACGTTTTTTTTACTTCTTAAATGTATAATTCCATACATGGCAACCTTTTGCTTTTCAAATCTGTAAATAATGTTATGAAAATAATCTTAATCTTCGAAGTCTTTTTAAAATTTTCAATATCTTACAATCCACCCTGAATATCAAGGCTGCAGAAACAGAACAATGCAAAAACTGATTTTTTTAAACAGCTGTAACAAAAAAAAGAAACTTAGGTTTGCGATAAAGCCTTTTACATCTTGTGAGAAATCAAAGTACAAAATGAAACTGGCAATTAGCATAATTTAAAACAGCAGTCCCTCAATAACAATACATTGGAAAAAAAAAAGATTAGAATGGAGCTGCACTTTTAATCTTAGCAGCTGGAATTATTTTGACTCTGACGAGCATTAGAAGTCTAGAACATTTTATTATTGTTGTGGTTTGTCGAAACGGCGCGACAGAAGCCAGTGGAGTGCCGAAGGAAATCAGGCAAAAGGAAGCCCGCTACGCACACGGGCGGATCCCCATTCAGTCCGCGATGAGAAAGGGTTACTGCAGATCACATTCAACATCACAGACTCATTTGGACAGTGTTATAACGCGTGTAGTCTTCTCTCTTTGGTTTTCTAAGTCAAAAATTAAATTTTAAATTCTTTATTATATCAACATCATTTCCAAACTGAAAGACTCGAATTTTTTTTAGAACTGCAAGTGGTAGCATTTCAGGAAATTTCACCAGTTCCTAAAAGAATACATTCAAAATACATACATAAAGTTTTCTCCTTGCGGTGATCTCACTCAATGACCACTGTTCCAATTACCCCCTGGCCCTTCCTGTTGCTTAGCAGAATGTGCCAAGGGCTAGATTTAGTGACCAGTCATCACAGTAATGATTCTTTTAGACTACAGAACGTGAGATCAACTGCGGAATCTGTTACTTTCAGGAACTTGGAAATTTACAAATGGCTGAATAAGAGTAGAGAACGTTTTGTTCAATGGGCAGCAAAAAGTACCCAAACACCCGAAACACGTCACAAAGCGGTTTTATGATGAAAACCAAATAATGAAACAGGACTGAACGCGACATCAAGTAGATATCTGGCAGGCAAACAGACAGCAAAATTCTCATTCGTTAGCTGCCATACTGTATGGAACAGCATGATGTGGGGGGAGCGTGGCCCTGCCATTGATTTACCACAGGCAGAAACATCCTTAGGCAGTGACGTGTCTGAAACGAGTACCACAGGGGAGCAACGTCAATATATTAATAAATCAAAACTATGATTGTGCATCTGGTCGCTGCTGCTAGGAAGTTTTCCCCCCAAAATAAAATAATAAAAAAAAAAGATGTAGGAGACAGATCCTGTGGCCAGCGTTTCAGTTCTTCGGGAACCCACATCATTGTTTATTAGTCACATGACTTATGTTTCAGTTGTATGCGAGCTTACGTCTGCGACCGTTTTTCAAATAAGAAAAAAAAAACTCATTAAGCAGAAGTACAGAACTACTGAAAGCAAAAGTAAAGGATGAACAGCTATACAAGCTGGTATTCATTTTTTTCTTTGCTCAGATATGATTGGATTTCCCTTGTGTAAAGGGGGGGGAAGACACGCACGCACCCACACACTCGTGCACGCACACACAAACGCAGATTGTGTACTAAATGGAGGGGGCCTCCGGGCCCCGTCAGGTGTCGTCGTCAGAAGTCTGGCTGCTGCTGGTCTCGGACTCCGAGCTCTCGGTCAGGCCGGCGTTTCTGGGGCTCCTCCAGGGACAGAAAGTCAGGGATGTGGCCACGGGCTTCACCAGTGCCCCGTTCTTCTCCGAGCCGTTCCTCTTCAGCTGCAGGATGATGGACCACCGTGCGGTTAGGTTGTGCGAACGAGGAATGGAGAACTACAGAATGAACCGTCAACGTGCTCCAGGCTGAAAATTTTAGTGGCCGAAAAACCTGCAGTGTTTCTAAAAATAACAACCCTACTGCCTTCCACTTACGACAAACCAAGAAGCGTTCCCTTACCTGCTCTGTTCTAGCCTTAAATTCCTTTAGTTCTTCCTCAGTCAGGGGCTGGAAGTTGTCATCATTCTCTGGGTACTCCTGCCAGCCCATAGCCTTCAATAACCTGCCAAAAGCACCAGGGAGCATCAAAATGAGAGGAAATGATGACAGAGAAGGTTCCTAAGCCTCAGAGATGAGGAGAGGCATTGAAGCCGCTTACCTGTGCTCTGCTTCCAGGGAGCTGGACAGGTGTTCTGTGTCCGAGTCGCTGAAGGAGTGAGCGATTCCGTTCTCCTGGCAGAGGTCTTCGCTCTGCTCCTTGGGCTCTGGGGTTCCGCCATCACTCTGAAAAAGGGGGGCAGGATGGGCATCCGTGTGCGTGTGTGTGTGTGTGCGCGTGTGTGTGTGTGTGTGCGTGCGTGTGTGTGTGAGATTCATCGTCACATTCACATGTAACCTGCCACCCTCTCGGCTGCACTGCACTCACCTCTGCAGAGACTCCGCGACCATAGCAGGCAGCCTCTTCTCCGTTCGACTCGTCCTTCAACGCTCGCAAGAACTCGCTCTTGCGGTCGGTGCCGCCACGTCGCATCAGCTTGAGGCGTGAGGGGGTGCTGTCTGCCAGGGGCGTGATGTTTGAGGGAGGCTGCAGGGGGGGGGGGTGGGATGGCACATCAAAAGGGCCCCCATGCTATGCAAACTCTGACAGAACCTGGTGGGTACTAACCTGCACTGTATTTACCAAGCTTTTTGGCACAGTACTCATATATTCTTTACAATCAATACCGTTTATTTTATTAATGATTTTCCTTTACATATATGTTTATTTTCCACTTAGAATGTCTCTTTGTTTACTTCCTGTTTGAGAAATTCCCCCCAAGTTTCACCATAATTTACCTATCAGACCCCAGAAGTCAGATGTGTCTCCCTTACACATAGTCTGTTTATTATGAACATACAAGATCTTCTCTAAGGGGTTCACCTCCTTGGTTGCTGTCTGGACCGGGGTGCTGACTGGGGTCATGGGTTTGGTCACGAGGACGGGGCTCGTGAAGGCAGAGTCCCGGCCTGAGAAATGTAAACCCGATTTGGTGTCTCTTCCATTGGGCTTCCATGGGCCAGTCTGCATGTAGGAAGAGGAACATTGAAGGACATGAGAAGCCACCTGCACAGCCATTCCTACCGGCCCCAGTCACAACAATGCGGGTTTGGGTTCTCTGACTGCAGTGCCAGCCACATCCAGAGGGAGGCGATATATGCACTCGTGCGACTCTCACCTTGCTAGGGGCTGCTGCTGGTTTGGGTACCAGGGTCTTGTAAACGCTCTGGGTCGCACCGGGAGCCTTGGAGCCGTTGACAGGAAAGGGTCCGGTGCTGGCAAAGCCGGCGGAGAAGGCCGCGCTGGGGTCCTCCTTCGAAACCTTCTTAATGACCAGCATCTTGGAGACCGTCTGCTTGGCGCTGGGTGGGTTCTCTGCAGAGGGAGTCGGGCCCGTCATCACGGGGCGTGTGGCTCTTAAAAGAGAACCGTGGGGCTCGGACGACAGACAAAGCACTGACCCCACACTCCTGAGGGTGTCCCCGGCACGCGGGCCTGGCTCGTCTGCTTTCCGGCAGCTTCGGGATTCAGGGAGGGCTGCCAAAACAAAGTCCCGGCTCATTTAAACTGACACAGAAGCCAGATTGCTGCCAGTATCTGAGAAACGTTGATTCATGGATTTACGCCCACGTGCACCTCAATCAAAATTCTTATGCTACCTGCTGTCAAACCAGCCTATATATCGTCAAATAAATCACCCGTACATAGGTAACCCATAGCTTCAAGGGAACATGCAGCAAAATATCAGTTTTCCGCTGCTGTTTAAATCTGACGAATGTCTGACATCACTCACAAAGTCCTCCTCAACAAACTTCAGTCTGTCCTCCTTGTGCTCCTCATCCGAGAACTTCTCCTGGATGGAGCTGCCCTTGCGGGGGTTGAAGTTGCCATTGCGTTGCCGGTGTCCAGCAGCACGGTCTCTGTCCCGGTCCCGGTCCCCTCCTCCCCGTTTTGGGTGCCGGCCGTGGTGGTGGTGAGACACAGACCCCTCCTGGGGCCACGGCGCCCCCTGCCAGATGGAGGTTGACGCGCCGGCCAGTCCGCTCTGACTGCCCTTCGACACGCCGGAGTCCACGGAGTCGTGGCGCAGGAGTGACGGTTGGTGCCACCCATCGCCTGCGAACCAGGGACAGTCAGTGACCATCCAAAAACCCCACGACATCTGAGCTTCCAAAAACGAACCCGTGACCAAACAAAACATCCTAAGCTGTCAAACATACAAAGTTAATCTGAAGGTTTCATAATGCGAGAGCTACTTTCAGGCACGGCAGCAGTCAGACATATGGAAGGTTTAAATCATAAAGCAACCAGGTGGTGAAACCAGCCCACAGACTGAGGCCTTCACAGGGACGCCGCCCGGGACTCACCCGCCGGGGCCGCCAGCGGGTCGTTGTTGAAGAAGCCGTCAGAGGAGTTGTGTCGACGCCGACTCACTCGGTGCCTCCCGTCTCCACGGCTGAGGGGCTCCCCATGTTTCTGACATCGGGATGGAGGGAGGGGCAGGTCAATTCAGCAGAGGCTACTTCAACATGCAGACCGAGCCAGGCCACCTCTGACATGGCGTTTGGAGCACAATCCAAAAAGGAATCCACAAATCCAAGCGGCCTGTCGTCTCAGAGACCCCAGTTTGCAGGCTAGCTATATTTTCTGCCCCACGCAGCACCTGTTTTGGCACTCGGGGGCGCCGTCATCAATGCAACTCAACCGTGGGCCCAATGTGATTAACAAGAGCCATAAGCGACGATGACCCTTGTGGCAAATTGCAGCATTCAAAACTAACCGAAATATTCCTTATTGTTTAAATCAGCTTCTCAAAATTCTTCCAGTGCATAGAGAGAATGTACATTTCTTTCCATTGGAATGTCCCCTGGCCTGCCAAACAACCAACCAGCCAACAGGCCATGCAGAGTTTCCTGCCCAACGTGGGGGTGTCTTCCCCCCCCCCACCACCCAAACATTATCCCCATCCATACGCCTCACCTTGGCTGATTGGGGCGTAGAAAAATTAAGCCAGGAAGGAACAAAGTCATGCTGCGCCATTTAGGTCCAGTGTCTCCAGTCAGATGATCGAGGCGTCAAACCTCATGGCCAGGATCTAGAAGTATGTGAAACAACACTGTGGTTTTCCCACCGCTGGAGAAAAACTCTGGGAAAAAAGGCACCAATTTTTTTTACTATAAGTGTAGCCTATGGGCATCTGCCCAGTTGCTGTGGCAGAGACACCGTCAGGCACCTTCATGCTAAACGGTGGCCGACTTCAATCACATGGCACCATTCTTTTCAGAACAGCATGTTTACCAAAGTGTGTCACGGGCGTCAGAGCAGGACAGCCGACTTACCCAGAGTGCCGGGCTCTGAGCTTCAGGGGCGTCCTCTTCCTGGTTCCCAGTCAGGTATCACAGGGCCAGCCGAGGTCCCAAAAGCAGTGGCCGCCGGGGCCCCAGCGAAATGCAGTGGCACGCACTACGGTCCAGGAGTGAGCAGTCTGTGGCGGCCAGCAGAAGCTAGGGCGTGCTGGACCGCCAGCCGAATGACAGAGTCTTGCGTCTCGGGGGACAGTGTGGCAGTGGTGGGTGGGCGTGGGGGATGAGGAGCGTGAAAACGGGATGAATGGCAGCGCTGCACAGACGGCTCCTCAAAATGCCATTAGCGTTGGGTCTTCCAGTGAATCCTGACAGAACTAAGAGTGCACTGTGCTTCGCTATACTTCCTGGGTAACAGCGGGACTGGGACCGCCGTACGATACGGCCCACGGGGTCTGAGGGCACCGCCGCCCTCTAGTGCCCGTGGCAGGGAGCTGAAGCTCTGACAGCCGCACAGTGTGCTAGCTCTGAAGATGTGACACTCTTTCACCGACTCATTTTAATCTCTGCCGCCACACATGCAGAGGAAAAAAAAAAATGAAAAAGAAAAGGGGGAGGGGAGAAACCACTTACCCACTTGACAGAAACCACCGGAAAAAAACCTACATTCACCTCATTAAAAAAAGCTGTGAAGCTGCTGCGGGGCGAATGTGAAGGGGGGGGGGGGGGCTACTTCCAGTCACATGGCAGCATCAGAAACACAAACTTAAGGCAATTACATCGTTCAGGGAACGTTTCCAGTTTAATGCAGAGAAAGTCTGAGTTAATTCATATCCCAAGACTGCGCTTGGCTGTAGTTATGCCATGGACCAGCTGCTTTTAAAATGTTACAGGCAGAGAGAGTGGTACATAACACAAGAGACCCCTTAGGCCAAAAGCAAATGCTACACTTTGAAAAAAGGTTTAGTAGTTAGAAAATCAAACTCTGCTGAACTCATATTTCTGCTCAAAGCAGCGGTTTACATTGAAAGCACAGGGGTAGGGTGAGCTGGACACTATTGTTCAAGAAGGTTGGTTTCTTCTGAAAAAAATCTCGCCCTTAAAGAAAAAAATAATCCACCCTTCTCCAGAGCATTTTCATGGATGATTCACACCTGATTATGGCAAGATCCCTAGAAACAAAAAGGAGGGGGGGGGGTCAACAACACAAGCCTCAATGTAAAAAAAAAAAAAAAAAAAAAGCAACAAAAAACACAAGAAAACCAAGAAAAAAAAAACAAAAAACTTTGTTTTGTGCTGCTTGCTTCTTTTATCAATATCAAAAGACAGAGATCCCCTGACTCACAGGATAAGTACAGATTCATTGATCACACCCCAAAACCAAAAAGGAAGGCTTAAAAAAACCTTCCACCAGTAAGAGAATTCCCCTTCCATACAACATATATCATTGTTATGAGTTTGCTGCATTTTTCTAATAGGCAGGCAATTACATAAAATCCCTAGTTTATAAACAGAAAGCAACTTAGGAAGGCTGGGAAACTTGGGACAGATACGTAACGTCATGACTGTCCAGCAAAAAAGCAACAAGATCATTAAAACAGCCACCTTGCTGACAGCTATAATAATGCTGCTTAGCATCTGCAACTGTTTATCAGCAGAAGCACGTCACATCTGACGCCGCATGTTACATAACCCCGTCAGTGGGATTTCAAGGAAGCTGGCAGGCAGGCAGGTGTCTGATGAGACCTAATACCTGATATTCCAAAGTAAATTTCTCCAATCTTGTTTGCATGCCTTCACAACCGATTCAACTTGGCTAAGTCAAGCTCCTAAGTTTGTTAAGAGAGCATCATTAGATTATTGTCCACACATATTTGTCTATCAGTCATAACTGCACTGGCCTACACAACACCAGGACAAAATGCTGCAAACCCTCTAAATGTAGCGTCTAAGAAAATTATTTGTCAGCACAAATCTTCCATTATGTCATCCACAGTTTGGGTCTTCTAATCAATCTTCTATTTCCCTCTCCTGTCGGAACTTCTTGCTCTCCACCTGCTACTAAATCAGCAGACGGCCCCATGCCCTCCGGACCACATCCCCTCTCTGGCTCTCCAGATAACTCCCCCCACCAGACCCCCCCATATCCTGCTGCACATCAATTTTGCTCAATACCTTCCTGTGTGTTTGCCACATTTAATTTAACTCCTAAACACGTATATTCTAGGGCTGTGCAGTATTGCACAATGCAACATCGTGATTATAGGGCACATGCGCAATAATCACCAGGGTTTTAGACAATGGCCATAACACTTCTCCGGATGCTGGTGTTTTGATACTGTATGCATATTTACTCACACCTGCAATTTGGTAATCAGATTAGTAGTATGCCTAAAATATTGAGAGGCATTTTGTGATGCCCAAAAGTTATCTATATAAATTCAGTGTCTTCATTTAAGAAATGTGTCTGACTTTACAGTACATCACAATGCGTGTACCTTGTTTATCCTCTTTAACAAGATGTTGTGGCTATTAAGTTGTCCCTTTCTTCAGTGCTGCTTCAGCGTTTATGCTTCCATGATTTATCAAAACGGTAGCATGCAGCATGCTCCGCTAACTGAATTTAATAAACATACCCCGAATCTATACAGATTACTAACTTTTGGGGGTCACAATACTACTCCCATTAATATTTTAGATGTAGTACTACATCTGCGTACTAAATTGTGGGCGTAAGTAAACCTCTGTATAGTACTGAAAAGTTGGCACCCATACATATGTTGCACCTATTATCTAAAGCCCAACTACTGCGCGTGCGTGTTATAATCACAATTAAATCTGAATATAATCACGGTTCAATCTAAATGTGATATTAAGCAGCCTTACTATATTCTTCAAATCCTTCCAACAGAGCCTCATCACCCAGCAATGTCTAGAGCTACTGCCCTTGATACAACGAGGGGAGGTAGACATGGAGTGGGCTGCTTTTCATGCAAAGAGATAATGACCCTTATTAAGGTCATTATTACAACAGTGACATCATGCACTAAAGCAGCTAACACAAAACCAGTGAGGATGTGTCCCTCAAGGACAGGAACAGCCCCCATAGCCAAGTTGTTCTAGATCCTATTCATAATGCTCTGTGTAGCATTTGATGATTCATGCACTTAGGATGTTAAAGAATGCTAAAAAGAACACAAGTTGAAATCCAAGTATATACACAGTGACAGTGCCTACCATCACCTACGTAAGTTACACCTCTACTTCCTGACGCAATTCTTGTACTCGAAGGTTTCTCCGACTAGACATCCACCTGTTATTTTTAAGATCTCTCCCCACACAAGGCAGCACCTTGATTTCTGTATCATTGCAAAGAATGCAATTTTCAAACAATAAACCTAAGAGTCATCACCAAATGACAAACCCCATTTCTCCAAGTGAACAGAAGAGATTAAGAGTATATATGGCTATTGACAAGCCTATTCCACAGCCTCCATTTCCCCTACTTCAGCTGCTGGTTTAAGGTTCTTTCCACCACCAGTCTCCCAGCTACACCTGCCACCCAGGTAAACAAAGGCAGTTAATCACCAAGTTTTCAGCCTCTCAAAGTGACTTTCTCCCTTGACTTACACTTAATGCCCATTGCTGCTTCAATCATATTTAAACTACAGGCTAAAAGTATTTTCCTACTACAGATAATGTCTTAATAGAAATGATCAGCATTTTATCATCTATCTAGAACAAATTTAACCCTTTAGAGTTAGCAATTGTCAGACACGCAAATGTAATTTATATAAATTATATATTATATACAATTATATAGCATGATGTTGCTGTTTATGGAATCCGTCTTAAAGGTAATTTTGGTATTTGCATTCAGTTGAATGTGTGTTGAGGGTCAGTTGCAGGAATTTATCAGATAAATGCAAATGAAATGTTTGCTTTAAAAAAAGTATTCAAAACATTGCAGATCCATTTAAAAGGTCTGTGGATGGAGAGGAGTGGGTCAACTGCCAGTTCCCATAAACAACTACAGTTCCTGTAATTACTCCGCTGAGGTCATAAGGCACTTCAGCAGGGTCTTCCTTCACATAAACAATGCATTCATTCATGAACCACCCAAATTTCGCCAGTTGTATTTCTGTTAAACCCCACATCAAACACGAATCATACCTAACATTTTCGTACGGTATATACTGCAGTTACGAGTATTGTAATAAACGTCAGGATGAACAGAATTCCGGTAGCCTAGCTTCATAAATGAAATAAAATTAAGTAACACTCATGTCTGGGTATTTACGACCAATATACTTCAGTAAATTAAATGAACGCCTTTTAAATCAATATATTTAACCTTATTCTGTACTTCAATTTTCCATTCAAACCTTAAGCGGTGGGGAAATATCAAAGCACATGTACAGTTATTATAACAAGTACACGTGAAGACATAAAAATGTATTCATTTATTTTTCCACTCAACTACACAGCGAAAGCAAGAAAACGCTTAGCTCCAGTCCGGCTCCAAATCACAGAGGACATAAGCTTTATACGCGATCTTAGGCATATGTTCAGAACCTATACAGAGTGTAAACAAATGTAATAATACCCGATTATTTTGAGAACCTGTATTTTACAGTTAACCGAATACAGGGTCTGAGCGTAAAACCTGAACCACAGCTGCTGACAGTAAGTTTGTGTGGCACTTCAACACGTGTGAAGAGCTTGGCAACGTAGTACGTCCGCTTTCCTACGCCTCTTGAAATTCAACTAACCGTCAAAATCCTATTATTCCCAAGCAAACAAACCGCATTCACACACAGAAAAATGCAAGCGACTATTATTTTGTCGACGACACTATCTGTGAAGCCTTAGAGAGCGTCGGGTCACCGTTTACCCCAGACTCCGCTTCGCAACCTATTTAACGAACTGGCGCGGCCGTAAACAATACCAGCTATCATAGTTAGATATTCACTTGACACAGCAGGCGCCTAGTCGGCGAACAATGGTGTAAAAAGCTATTAACGGGCAATAATTAGCGTGAATCTGGCGGTTATCCAAAACTTGTGAACTTGGTAACTTAGGTGACTAGCTAAGTGTCAAGTGTTGACATGTCATTCATGTAGCTAGGTGGATGGTTACAGGAACACGGAGCAAGTTAAACGCGCTTCGCTCTGTTTTACATTTCCTTTTATCAAATGCCAGGCACACTTCTTATTAATACTGCGCTTGTTCATGTATAAGGTCGAATTTAGGTGTGCAGACCTCGGCGATATGTTAGCGACTCCACAACACACGGCGTTCAAAATGGCTACCTTCGTGCGAGCCCTAGACGCAGGAACTCGGAGTCCTCCTTTCGACGCAACACATACCTCCTTTATCAGGTAGGCAAAAACCGTCCCCGGTAAATGTACAGTCCAGTATAAAAGCTAAGAGAGCAACTAAGGGACTTGGCAACCTTCCGACAGCAGTTACTTGTGCTCGTCGAGGCCGTCGTATTTTAAAATTCCGCTTTGTGGCAGCGCTCACTCCGACTCGAGTCGATCTACCTCGATCCAGGCTGCCGCCGACAGGCCGCGTTAATCGATGTCAGAGAGCGAGCGAGACGTCACAACATTCGCCGGACTCCAGCGAACCCGCGCTACCGCGCAGTGTCTTCTGGGTACGTGGGGTACTCCGTTGCCACGAGTGTTCGTTACTCTACTTGCCTTTCCTGTAACTAATTATGCATTTACTGCTGTTATAATCTACACCAGACATAGGTATAAATCTCATTTTATCTAAGTGTAAACGTTTCAAATACTGGTTAATTTTACAGTTTCAGTTCAATTTTATGGTAATATGCGGAACTATTGTGAATAATAACTGGGAGTCGTGTAAAGATACGACAACATAAGATGCTTTATGCTGCTGTGGGGAAGTTTTAATGACCACATGGTTGTTACATTTTGTTTATAGGAATTTAAAAAAAAAACTATCAGTATGTAAAATTTGTAGTTTGTTCTTCCCGGTTTTAAAATGCAATAGAGATCTCATCTACAGCTAGGGACTAGACCTTGACTTGAGAAGTGATAATAAGGACGCAATGAAGGCACCCTTTACTACTGTGTCAGTCTTATATAATAGGTGTTGTTATGATCTTAAGCCTTATTTAATCTTTGGCGTTCTTTGGTGCTTCCTAAAAATTTGACTGTGACGTTCAAGCAACCCTACTTTTACCTGAAGCACAGTATTAAAAGATTGGTGCGGTTCACAGTTAGCGATAGATGTACTGCACCAACACGAGCCACTAAGGCAACGCACAACTTAATATACATTCTGCTGTTTAAGTCACTGCATGATTCACTTCACAAATACTTCTAATTAACTGCATATGACACTTTAGGAAATACTAAATACTTCTAAATAATTAAGGATTAAAAAAATAACATTAATTGTTTTACATAAAATAAATATTTTACAAAACATATGAATTTCCTCAGGACAGGTTAAAATAAAATACACAGGTATTGTGGAAATGGGGTCTTTATTCATGAATACATCTGTTTAAAGAGAAAAGCTAAAAATCTACACAGGTCCATGTATGTCTGTTGAGACACGTTGAAGCAGATTGCATTAAATGCATTAAAAAGCGTAGGTGGTTGTTTGGGTGTTTGTGTGCAGTAAGTAGCTTCACTGCTCTTGCTTCCCTGTAAGCTTTTCCTTACTGAGCCATACGTGTTGGCAGACCTTCTCCTGGCTGGCTGCAGAGCTGCTGGACTTGGAATCTGAGTGTAGCACATGAGGCACAGCCACACTGTCCTGAGCATCCATTTGCAGGCAGGCACAATTTGATGAACTTGCTGTGAACGATGGGCCCCACATGGAGTTGCACAGGTCTGTTCCATTGCTGTACATCTACGCAAATAGAAGAATAAGTATTATAAACTTAAAGTTGTTTTTCCTATAAATGAGACTGAGTCTTCAAACCTATTGAAGGATATATATATATTTTTTTTTCCATCACAAAGCTCATATGCACACACCAAGGGAAATTTACAGACATCAGTTCAACTAAAGGAGCTACCTTCATAAACTAGAGAAACCCAGGGAGTCTCCAACCACAAACACTAAATTAAACCCACAACCTTGGAATTTTGAGACTACAATGTTGCGCACAGAGGGGACGATGTGCAGCAGGTAAGGGTGATAAAGGATAATGATGGAATTGTACTCACAAGTGAGGAGGGTGTGTTGAGCAGATTGAAGAAGTATTTTAAGGGTTGATGGATGAAGAGAAGATAGTGACTATAGATAGTGAATTAGGATGTACAGAGGGTTTGCAAGGAGGAAGTAAGGACAGCTATGACGAGGATGAAGAATGGAAAGGCTGTTGGGCCAGATGATAAACCTGTGGAAGCATGGAGGTGGTTAGGCGAGGTGGCAGTGAAGAGTTTAACCAGATTGTTTAACACAATCTTGGAAAGTGAATGCCTGCGGACTGGAGAAGAAGCATACTGGTACCAATTTTCAAGAATAAGGGTGATATGCAGAGCTGTAGTAACTACAAAGGGGTGAAGGTGATCAACCACAGTATGAAGTTATGGGAAAGAATAGTGGAAGTTAGGTTAAACAGAGAGGTGATGATTAGTGAGCAGCAGAATGGTTTCATGTTGGGAAAGAGACTATGGATGCATTGTTTGCTTTGAGGGTGTTGATGGGGAAGTGTAGAGAAGGTCAGAAGGAGTTGCATTGTGCCTTTGTGGACCTCGATAAAGCCTATGGCAGGGTGCATAGAGAGGAGTTGTGGTATTGTATGAGGGAGTTGGGAGGGGCAGAAAAGTATTCAAGAGTAGTACAGGATATGTATGAGGGCAGAGTGACAGCGGTGAGGTTTGTCATAGGAGTGACTGATGCATTCAAGGTGGAGGGTGGATTACATCAAGGGTTACCAGCTCTGAGCCCTTTCTTGTTTGCTGTGGTGATGGATAGATTGACAGATTGTGGACTATGATGTTTGCAGATGACATCATGATCTGTAGTGAGAGTAGGGAGCAGGTGGAGGAGACCCTGGAGAGGTGGAGAAATTCTCTAGAGTGGAGAGGTTAAGACGTTAAGATTTGCGTTGGGAGTGATGAGGATGGATAGGATCGGGAATGAGAATATTATAGGTACAGCTCAGGTTGGACGGTTTGGAGACAAAGCCAGAGAGGCGAGACTGCATTGGTTTGGTCATGTACAGAGGAGAGATGCTGAGTATGTTGGCAGAAGGATGAGGATAGAGCTTCAAGGCAAGAGGAAAAGAGGAGGTTATTGGATGTGGTGAGAGAGGACATGCAGGTGGTTGGTGTGAAAGAGGAAGATGCAGAGAACAGGAAGAAATGGAAACACATGATTTGCTGTGGCGACTCCTAACAGGAGCAGCCAAAAGAGATTTTTTTAGCACGTCCATATTCACAAAAATGTATTTCATACTTTGCTGAATGGCACACAGTCATGCTGACAGTGGTTGCCATCAATATCCCATTTGAAGTCTGTCAGCCAGTTCTTAGCACAGGTCAGGTCGTCCTTGCAGGCTTCCAACCTAAAGTCAGGAAGGAAGAGATTAGACAACAAAAAAGTCAAAAGCTGAAAGATCTGGGCGGCAGCAGACAGCCGGGTGACAGTACGAACCAGCCGTCACAGAAGCTCACGCAAACTGGGACATTCAGGAAGCCTGCAGGATAGTCCTTGTTCACCCAGTGGGCTGTGTGTGGAGAACACTGGTAGAAGCATTCAATCTTCTTCATGAATGCCTCACAGCTGAAAAACAAAACCCAGACAGAAGTTATGTGTATTTGTAAGATCATGGCAAACTTTAACCTAGCAAACATTTCGTTATTTAAATGTCATAATGCTTCCAAGAATTACAGTTTGATAAAAAAAGATCATTAATATGGTTGTAACTTTATAATTAAGGCGATTAGAGATTTATTTATTGCCTAGTAAGCCATATTACCTACTGAGTCAACTGTAACACGGTTAAATGGGTTTTAATAAAATTATGCTCCCCCCCACCTTCCTGCGGTGGTAATTTGTAAAAACTGTAATGCTTACTATGAGATGGGGAGGGGGGCCATAGGTGTTTATTTGCCTGACATCTCACATGTTCCTGTCTGCCATCCTGTCTGATGTGACCTTTTACTTACCGATCACTAAGATTTCCACAGGTAATCCAACTGGTATTGTCCACCTTTGTCACCGGGGAGACAAGCTTTTCCGTGAAGTTGGCATGACAGCAGGAAGCTTTAAGTGGAATATAACTTATGTAGGTTATACATTAATTGTTATTTATGTGGAAAATACTTAATTCTGTTCACTCCATTGAAGTGAGGCTGCAATAGTCAAAGTTCCTGTTTTTGACTCCAAATGCCTTTCATAGTAATACTTTCATAGTAAAGGTCCATTGTGCATTTTGTTATCGTCTTCTTAACAATCGTCTTCTGTAAATTTTTTGTATTCTTATTTTTACACATATTCACATGTTCTGTGAAGTGTTTCTCCTGTATATCTTGTAATATTGTTAGGTATATTGAACATGTGAAAACCATTACATGGAACAGGGCTATTCAAATCACGGTCCTGAAGGTCCGAGCACTGCTGGTTTTCCAGCCTTCCTTTCAGCCATGTGTGAAGCCTCTGGCCAATGAGAATCAGGATTTATTAAACTAAGTACTTGGGAGAACTGAAAACAAGGCCTGGATTTGGAATGGTGGTCCAGATTTGAAGAACCCTGACACAGAATTAACAAGAAATAAAAATTTGCTTGCATTCAGAAAGTACACAAGTAAAATAATATGAACCATTTTAATTATGGTGCAGTGAAAATGCTTAAGACTACTCACAGTTGGAGTATGTGAAACACTCCTTCATGTTCCTCTCGGGGCCCGGGGCATTTTTGTGATGTGCCCCCCCCAGGCAGCTGTCCTTGAGAGCCAGGCTGCAGCTCAGCAGCACTAACACCCCCAGCACAGTGATGCACAGCCTCATCCTGAAAGCACAGTCACCAACCTTTTAACATTCACTGTATGTCACAGTATATTGCAGCATTTTATCACTTACCGCTCAGCGCAGCTTCCCGCACATGTGCAAAATCAAACGCTAATAACTTTCTAGGCATGGAAGAATTCATCACAGGGTTGTTTACACACAATGCCACTATAATAATATATAAAAATGGGCTAATACAGAAATACATGTTAATGATCTTTTTTTAAAGTATGATTAGCCAATTAACACTCACCTGAATAACTGGACCCAGCAGTGCTACTGCATTAGTACTGCAGATTCACTGAGAACATGGCTTTTGCTGCTATCATTAAATCAACAAGCAGGAACCCAGGAATTTGAATACAGACTTTGTCCATTTTGGTTAATAATAAAACACTATCTATTTAGTTATATTGAACTCGGCTTTTGGCTGCTTGCAATCCTTATCCATGATGCACATTAAAAAACAAAGACCATGTAGAATGGCTTAAACTTGCCAATAACCTACATTACTCAATAGGTCCACGTCATCACTCTACAGATCCCAAAGTCCAAAAGTGGACATTGCAAAAATCACCCTGCAATTTGTGAAGAGTCATTCTAATAAAAAGTTTTAGCATAGAGTGCATTTTGAGTGAAACCCCACATTGTCAATGTCTTCTTTGTTTTTCTACTTTTCGTTTATCATTTATTTATTCTTTGTTGTGGTGGCTATATTTAAACAAATGTTAATAAAAACTATTTTTTTGTATGCCATATATAAAAAGTTAAGTCTATAAAATCTGTATTCTCTACCAACAAGAATACTCAAAACATAAATGCATTTTTTAAAAATAATGAAAAATGCAAAAAGACCAAGTTAGACTTTCCCTTAAAGTTTCTTTATTGTCATATTTAATCTTGTTACTAAGGCCATGGTCTTGCACCATTTTAAACAACAAAATGCATATGTTTAAAATGGGCAAGGATGGAATATTTTTTTTCCTTGCAAACAGACTTTCAAGATCACCAGATGCTGACTTTCCACTTTCATAAATATGTTTTGGTTAATAAAATGTTTGAGATATAAGTATTTGGAAAATGGTCAAATCAACAGCTAGGATTTCGAGCCACAAATAAACTTAACATAAAGACCGATAGTTATGTTATATATGCTAATGAGCTGTCTAGAATTTTCCCTCTTATTCTGATTGTTTTATTCTCTTTTCATAACAGTGATTAAAAGAAAAGCTGCAGTGCTGCAAGTGACATATTAGTTTTACACTTGTCATGGAGAAGTTAAGATCTTCACTAAATCGTAAACCGTGGTATAACTCGTCCCTCTCGCAGTCCCGTCACGCCGCGAGATACCATGAGCCCAGTTGGCAAACCTGCCGTATTCCGTACGCTGCGGTAGGGGGCAGCAGCACGATGTAATTACGTTTTGGCCGAGTCTAATCCACACAGTAACCGCCGGACGCGACGCACCAAGGCCCAGAATTAACTGCACGACAACTTTCCTAACAAAGTACAATTATGGCTTCGGGTTGCACGTTTCAGAAGTTTTATGACATTTAATTCACGATACAATTAACATAAATCGACGAAAAATTGGATAGCTCAGACTCGAGCAAAGGACTAATTCAAGTGAAAACCTTCTATTAACTTTTAGATGAATTAAAGGATTTCTATTTTTGAAAATTGTAATAAATCAAATTATTTTGGTAAAATGGCATTTCAAAATTTATGAAAATCTGCAAAAACACAGACACATATGCTAAACACATTTCCACTATAATTACACAGCGCTTAACATGAATATCGGTTGCTTTTGTAGTTTTACTATCTTACACTTGCGTTCCCACATTTATGTAGTCATACACATAGCATGGTTTTATTCCCATTGATACAGCCGATTTCTAAATGGTTGAACCGCCAAATAATAGTTTCAGGTCGGCGGCTAGCATCTTCGGCTTACGAAACCATTTAGTTTTACGTCCTGGCCGCTCTTCTTATAATATTACTCTGCAGCTCCTCCTTTCTCTTTATATTGTGATGTATGTACGCAAAAAGTCTAGAAGAATACTCTTTGAAATGGATACTTTGACTTAAGATGGATGTTTCCGCAATATTTTGGTTAAAAAAGTCGAGAGAATGTTAGGAATTGAAGGAAGCGGATTTTGTTGATTATGCAGAGGCCAGTACCACTATCACGATTAATGCAAGAAATAGTTTAAATATGTGCTACCCTTCAGAAAAACATACGCAACAAGGACTATCAGGCTGAGGCACTGCTTCATCAAAATAAAAAAGGAAAACAATACGTAGCCCTATCATGCAAACACAGCATATTAATACATTCCGCGAACCTTTCAATAGTTGCCTTACTGTTTATGTAAGTGCTTACTAAACAATAAAGCGTTTTCTCGAACCGAAGGTCAGTTAGCAGCACAACACAGATACATACAGCAAAATATTTAATTGATCGCATTTCACAATAACCGAAATACCAAACCAGTTCCACTGTTTGAAACTAGTCTAGACTTGTTTTCACCATACAAATTACCACAACGAACTCGGAAAATGATAAATGACAATTCACAGCCAACATGTCGATAAAATATTCCATTTTTAAATATTTTATTTGTCGGTGAAATCAATAGTAACTGTCCAGTGATTTGCCGTTTTCCGGTTATTCGATTTCAGAGTACATAGGACTTTTTCGCCGCATCGGTGTCCAATTAATCACCAGAAACACCAATCCGGTCTGTATCCTAGAGAAACATCTGGCGACCTTTGGTTTGACGTACAGAAAGATGTCTGCCTCGTTAAGGTGGTTTTGGGGAGCTATGCAATTGCAGCATTTTCTTAGTAGGAACTTTCTGTGTCTATGAAAACGACCCTGTTGTCCGAACTCTGAACAGTATGTAAAGTTCAGATTGCAATATGCCGCAGTCTTACGCAGTGTACGTTATCCATACAGAAACCCCCTTAAATTCATGTAGTCAGATTGCTGCAGTGCCACTCAACCAACTTATATCTGTTGTATAAACTATTAAATAGTAAAGATTAATTGTCGATATAGAATTTCTAGGTGGGTACAGGCAAAACAAAAAAAAACGAATATAACGTTTTATACTGTTATTTTATTACGAATTTAATACGCCTTACACGCATGGTCGGATTTACGGCAAAAGTAAAAGTCCATGTCAATTGTGTAGCCACGAAGGCGTGGTCACATGAACTTGACAACACAACACAACACCCTGTCTTACGGCAATATGGCGGCCGCCATAGGCTTGAGCGTGTAAAAGCAGCTGCAGGATGTTGTACGGCGCGCCTGTACACTGACAGCACGAACCGAGCGGTGTGCGTGGAAAATCAACCAGAGCGCTGCGACTGCATTTCATTTTGATACATAGAAGTGAATTGAACTTTTAGTCTGGGTTTTTGTATCGAAGCCGTTTTGGGAAGGTGGAGGAGGAGACGTGACGCAGTGATACTGAGTAAATAGATAAAATGACATAAGCTGGCAATTTGGGCTTTTTGGTGCAGCGAGGCTGATACGATTTGGGATCGCGAGGACGGCGAGACATGGAGCGCGCGAGCGCGGTCGAGTGAGGAGAATCGTGAGACGTTTCAAGTCATTTAGGCGCAGGTTTAAAAATCTGCATTTTTTTCTTCTTCGAGCGGCGTTTTGTGGGAGGACAGGCGACCGATCCAACTGGGGGAGGAGGGAAGACCAAGAATTATGCGGCATCCAAACTGACGCCAGCCCGCCCGTTAGCCGGCTAGCCGGTTAGCCGCTAGCACCGACCGCCCGGCTGACAGCCCGCCGCGACTCTGCCTCTCTGCCGCCCTTCTCATCAAGCTTCAGTCGACGGTGCAAGATTAAACCATGCTTACTAGTGTTTGCATTTTTACCTGTGTGGCTAAGAAAGACACGGCTTGCAGTCGAAGTATCGTTTTAGAGGACTAGCTAAAACATTAGCTGCCAGGTGTTCATTTTTTTACCCTCCTGACAGGAGTGCTTCTCAGCATCGACTGCGAGATAAAATCTTGTCTTTTTATTTCTTTTGTTGGTGAAAAGATGAAGAAGACTGAGAACAAAAATAAAAGAAAGCTGTGCAGCGCGGATCAGGAGAGTGGAGTCGAAATGAGAGACGAGGTAGGTGTGGGGAGCGTCCTCGGCTCACGATGGCTGCGGCTCGCCGCCGCTTCAACTTTCAAATACGGTTAATGTCCGCTTCTGTTTGCCTTCTTCTTACCGAACCACTAAAACAAACGTTTAAATAAATATTTGTATTGTGGTTGTAAAAGCAAACGCAAAATCGTAACCGTTTTCTTCCCAGTCGTTTTATTATATAGTGATGAGGGAAAAAATAAATCCAAATATAAACTGTAATTTAAAATAGGTTAATTTGTTGCATAATTAAGCCGTGCACTCGTGCCACTTCAGACGAGACCGTGCTCCTGCAAACCCGTATTTTGAAAACAAAGTCGAAATTGTAACATGTTTGTACACAAAACATACTTCATCATTGACAGTAACGAATATGGCGTTTTCAGGCACGACACGAATGTGTTTAATTATATGCTTCCAAAAGCAAGCGTTCAGGTGCAGGTATTTAACAAGCGGGCTCTCCTGAAAGCTGTCAAATTTAATTTGTTGCGCTGAAAGAACGCTCGTTTTGCCTTGAAGGATTTACGTTTTATTTTTTTGGTGATGCATGTTACTTGTGCTGGGGTAAGACGATGCCTGATGTGTGGCCCTGTGCATTTAGTCTTGATATTACCCATATTTAAAAATGTATTCTTTTGAGGCGTATTCTGTTACAGACAGAAACCGTAACAGAATTTGAGTATATTAATTTCCTGGTTTTTGCTAGTTTTTATTAATTTGTCTTTTCTGAATTTTTTTGGAGTGGGTTTTAACCCAAAGACCTTCAGTGTATGAGTCGCCATCTCTAACCGCGATACTGTTATTAGCCATGGATTGCTGTTTAATGATGAGACCTTTTCATTTTTCCTTGGATAAAACAGGCTTAGCATTAATGTAGAATTTTAAATTCTGTCAACTTTACAAAGTCTGTCTGTGGGTGTGAGCCAGAGAACCCTGAGGTTGAGAGTATTCTTGTGGAGATGTATCGGGTTTCTTGCTGCTTTGCTTTGGAGAAGCATGCACGTTGTTGAATGTGGTAGTTTAAAAACCATAGTGCTTGGCATTTTCTAGTGTAGGGTAGTGCACTGACAAAAAGAGCTGAAGCTTTTCTGGATGCCCTGGACAGGGGCACCAGTTGTGAAGTCTTGTATGTGCTGAATTGGGATCTGTGCTCACCTGTATTCCTCTCTCTTTCTTGACCTGCTTAAATATCACTATTGTGGGGTTGGAAAACATCAGGTCCAGGTGCCATTGGTCTCTGTCCTTCATTGGTGTGCACTTTTGTATGCTGAAGAAGAAATGGGCATGTTTGTTGTTTCCTGTAGATACTTTTACATAAATTGGTAATGTATTGGTATGGTTTTCAGTGGTATGAGGTCATGCTGTGTTGTAACTATTTCTGATTTAGCTTTATGGTACCTTAACTCCAGTTGCTTCTTTATTTCCTTAATAAGGAGCTGTGGGTTACATTGAGCAAACTGATGTTGATGTATTGCAAGCATGCATTTTTGTATGTCAATTCTGTAATTTGGGCTGGACAGTCATTTTTGGTTACTGTATTAATCCGTGCGGTCACTGAACTTAACTTTAAAATAACCCTTTGGAATCCATTAATGAAATCTGTGGTCTTTTGGGGAGATTGAGGATTTTAGAGTTTTTTGCAGGAAGGAACAACGCTACAGAACATTTCAGTGTAAAATGTTACACTTTATCCCCCCCAGTGATATGCTTGCTGAGATAAACAGCCATCCGTATGGTAATGCTTTTAGAACAAACTTGCTAAACAATGTCTTTCTTTTCTTAATTGGGTTTTAGTCCTGTTTTGTTGCAGCATTTAAAAAATTTAACTGATCTAAATTTTATCAGGCTAAGCCTGGATCTTACCAGCAAATATAATTACTGAAGCAAAATGAGATTTGATTAGAGAATATTACCCATGGTCTTAAGTTTTGCACTTTGATTTAGACCTGTAATGGCAATTACAAAGTTACAAGCTGTACAGTAGAATTTCTTGTGTTACTATCTGCCAGCTTTTCTTTATGGTTGTGTTATTAGGGTTTCTTCAAGGAGAAGTTGAGCTGAATTTGGTTTCATAGTCACTTCCTGTATTAGTACATGTTTTATAACTTTTTATGGTATGTGTGTATATATAAAATGCTTTAATTATTTTTGTCACATTTAGTTGTACTTTATTGTATGTAAAGATTGCTTTTCAATGAAATGTTCTCCGAAGTGCTTTAAACACTTTCACTATAGATTGACTAAAAACCTTTCAAAGTGGTGCTGCTTGTAAAAGCCTGGTCAGCACTGCATTTGACTGATGCAGAATGATCTTGTCTGCAGTTAATTCTGAAACTTTTGTGTGAGATTCCTTATGGATATAGATACAGT
>JAABNY020000032.1:17959248-17983893 GCA_015164015.2 Brevimyrus niger
TGAATCTCTTTTTTTGGCTTGTTTTGAGAAGAGATTTGGTATGCTTTAGATTTACTAATAAAAGCTGGTGTGTTTGTCAGTGTCTGCTTTGATTGTATGCGAGTCCATGTCGAATTTGTGTGTTTATTTGTGCAGTGCTGAAAGATTAAAAATGCCACCCCCAATCCTGTGACTCAGTCATGGTTGTGGAATGGTTATTGTTCTGTGCGAGCTTGCAGACCAGTGATAAACAAGCTTTTTAATTTTCCTCTATTTTGCTCTGATTCAAAGCAAACCATCAATTCAATAGCATACATAATTTATTCTATTTAATGAGATGCTTTTCATTGGCTGCTTTGCATTTAAGATGTGTTAAACCTGGTAGATTAATGTGGCATGATCCAGATGTTGCACTGTGACTAGAGGATCAGAAAACATTTACGTCTTGTCGCTAGCCAGTAAATTTACCATCTTGTTTACTGCTCCAGTCTCCAACGTGAGTCACTGTTGGTAGAGGATAGTATTGGGGACCCCCTTGCAGAAAACCAATTTAGTTTTGCATTTTGGCTCTTTAACATTTTATCTCGTCAATCTTTAATGGAGAAGTCTTTGTTTGATTGGTGGAGGTTTCCTCAGACAGATGCAGGGAAAGACAGGTCTGAAGTTGACTGTGGTTCAACACCATTCAGCCCTGTGGTCTTAATGCCTCCCCCCCCCCCAACTGTGGTGGGTGGTTTGCATTTTGTACTGTGGTTTATTATCTGGAACACAGCCCTTCTGCTGTCTGAGGTGGCTGATGCTCTTAGTGTTGTTCCTGGCAGTCAAGCTTTCTCCTCTCGCAAGTGGGGTCGCTAGGGAGCACGCATCCCGCTATGAGGCAGAGGCTGCTGACTTCAATTCCTGTACCACAGAAAGCTGTGACTGTTAGATTTATGCGTTATGAGTGGTTCATGTAATCTTTTTTTTCTTTTCTTTTCAAAAGCCATCTTTTCCTTCCCTTTTTTTTTTTTTTTTATAAAAAAAAAAAAAACATCAACTTCTGCAGTGAGCAGCAATTATTGCAGAGCCCCCGAAGGGACATGATGGGGGGGAAAAATCGGTGGTTGGAAAAAGACAAGACAGAGTTTTGTTAGATCTCGCAAAGGGGGTGGATTTTTTATCATGTTCATTTAAAGTACAAAAGAGAGAATTCATGGACAAATAAGTATAAATCTAAATGACGCAGACATGTCCAGTTAAGTGCTTTAAGCATTAAACTGTGGTGGACAATGCACTCCATATGACTTTCGTATTATGTGTTTTTATACATTGATCCGTGTCCATTCACCACCACTAAGCATGACAGGCTATTGAATGTGAAGTGTGCACGAGCATTGCAGTATTAATTAAAATATGCCTTTTAAAAAAAAAAAAGAAAAAAAAAAAGCTGGAAATCTAAGGGCCGTTGCTTGTTTTTGTTGGAAGACATTACTGCTGGAAAACTGATATATAAAGTTGACTTTACTGCTTTGTCATAGTTCAGGGCTCCAGACAAATACTAGAAACCATTGGCTCCTGAATCCAAAATATTTTAGAACCATAATCTCCATCATATATCAAATGTAAAATAATAAATACTTGCATGGCACATTTTGTTTGTGGTCTACCTCACACTGCCATTAATTTCTATTATCTGAGGTATCTGACCTGCATACTATTGTCTTGTATATAACAGAAGAATAAATGACATGGAAACATGCTATGCATGGATGGCTACAGCACCAATAGACAGATTTGTTAATAATTGCATATAGAAATACATAATATGAAAGTTATATGGTGTCCATTGTCCCTTAGTTTAATGCTTATATCACACTTACCTGGACATGTCAGTATTGTTTCTTTATACTTATTAGTCCATAAATAAATTCTATATATGTTCTTGTATCTTGAATGTACACAGTCCAGTTATTAGTGATGAGGAAAAGTATTGCAATATCTCACAAAGGTCCATTTCAGCTTTGTGAGAGTCCATGTCTGTAGATAATTAAAAGGTGCCACTTTTCTAGTCTTTAGTTTTTATTAATTTTTTTCTTGGATCGTGCCATTGGTGACCGGAATGAAGAATGCTAGCTGCAAAATAAAGCAATCTAGTCACATTGGTTACCGTTTTAGTTGCCATCTGGAGCCTTGTACTTAGGGTTTAAACTCGAAACCACTTTCAGGTATACTTCCCTAGTATTCCCACTTGATGATGTTTGTGGGGATGTGGATCTCTACTGAAATATTCCCAAAAGTGGCTTTTCACTGCACAAGGTTTATCGTTTTGACATTTTCTTTCTCCATGCTAGTGTCTGCCAAATGTTTGGTTGTTCCAGAGTGTTATTACTGCTGGCAATTTTGTCACATTTTTTCTTCTTAGTTTTTAGATGTTCTGTACCTCCTCCATCTCCACTACTGCAAAAAATTACAGTATGAGGTACTATGGTATGGTAGTATGATGTCCATTAATCATACTCCTGTCAGCTGTTAAGGAGTCTGATGGTAGTGGGGAAGAAGGAGTTAAGTCGGGAGGTTCTAGATTTCACTCTTCTGTACCTCCGTCCTGAAGATAATACTATAATATAATGCCCTCCTCTGGTCTCTGCGGTGGTTGCTGCTCTGCAAAGTGGGCAGCAGAGTCCTGATCACCTCAGTCTTCACTACTCTCTGCTGGCGTTTGCAGTCCATAGCTGTAGTGCTGCCGTATCACGCGGTGATGCAGCTGGCCAGTGAGCTCTCCACGATGCAGGTGTAGAAGTTGCTGAGGATCTTGGTTGACATACTGAACTTCCTCAGCCTCCTCAGGAAGTACAGCTGTTAAGCCAAATTACTGGGGTGGGTAATCTTGATGATTGGTTGGTTGACCACATGCCCTGGTGCTAACTTGTAAGATATGTGGAAGTGCTGGGCTAAGAGAGAGAAGGAGCGGAGCAGAAACTGAACCGATGAAATTAGTTTGGTACCACAAGGTATCAATGAATACCTTCTTACTTGCATATTTTCTTTTATTCTGTGAGAAATGAATGAGCAATATTAGCCACATTTAGTGATGAATTATGAACGTCACAGGTGATATAAAATACAAGTTTGATCAGTAAAGATACACAACTTGTACATACCCCCCCATTGTTTGACACAACTTCTGCTCCTCTTCAGAGGTTTATAATCCTCTGTAGTACAGTATCTGCTTTTGAGTTAGTGTTCAGCAGGTATAATCAAAGTTGTAGTCAAACCTGAGGTGATTGGTTGTAAGAACAAAACTGCATATGAGTAGCATCTTTTGATTGATAAGGTGAAATGACTTGCAGATTATGTCCTCAACAGCAACCAAAACTGCTGTTCTGACAGGTTTTAGCTTTCAAAACATCTTCACATTTTGCTACCTGTTGCTTTGCCCCCTTGCATATGCAAAAATTGAGCAAGAGCTAAACATCTGATGCAGCTGGATACAAAACACCGTTCAAAGCTAAATTACAGCCTTTGTTTTTTTGCTGTTTTTTCTTTAAAAAAAAAAACTGAAGAAAAGGATTAAATTGTGTCATGCATTGATTGCTTCTTTGCTAGAATTTAACACCCCCCACCCAAGAGTAATGAACAAATGACCCTTTGCAATGAAACCTTTATGGTTTGGCAGAAACTGTCATCTCATGTGTGTGCTGTATTTTGCTAATAACATGATAAGCATCTGAAAATTACATTTTTTCATGCTTTGGTTGAACTCTTTAGCGCATTTGGTAGTGTTGTATACCGTGCTGAACTGTTTATGGGGGGATTGATGCCTGTTGCACAAATCAGTGGTAATAGTATGAATAAAACATGGTAGATGTTCAAAAGTTGTTTGTCACCCATTGATGTGGTTGAACTGTAATATTTTGTTTTTTCTGAGTTGGGAAAACTGAGTTGCTTTTGTCCTTCTTGGTGTCATGTACAACTGTATAAAACCAAAAAAGAGCTGAAAGATCACTTTTACAAATGTGAACTGCCTTACCTCACTGTCATTCTAACTAGTGCAAGTGGCGTGTACTTTATTTGGGTTACATAAAACAATTAATCAGGATTATCGCATTCGGATATGAATAAAAATGCATTAGTAAAAAAAAAAAAAAAAAACAGCCTAGATTCCCAAGGATCTCATTGTAACTTGTAGTCATTTTTTGAGGCTAGATTAGTAATTTAAAATGATTAGTCAGGTGCCTGTTACTTAAAATGTTTCCTTGGGTAATATGGGTCAAAGGTTGATGTTCATAGTGTAAAGGGATCATTGGAAAGCTGCCTGCTCAGCGTGTAGTTTGCTAGTTTTCAGTGGGAGCCAGGGAAGGGAAGCGAGAATCTGAAGACTATCATGAATTTCCGACCTGGCTTCGGGAGATGAGATGCTCTACCACAGCAGGCAGTGTTTTTACCACCACCCCCCCTTCATTCAGGAATGTGAAGCCCCGTGGTGTGTCAGCTTTGTGACATGACCTCCTCCTTGCCACGGTGACCTGTCATAGTTATGGGGCAACATTAATATTCCGGCACAGCACCTGCACTGCCTGCAGCATAAGATTAGTTATAGCCTGTCCCCTGGGCCTGAAGTATCCAGCTGTGCTGTGCATCTCTAGTGATGTAGCGAACATCAGGTGATATTTGCGTTTTTCTATGGAGGTGGGATACTGTGTTCTTTGGCCAACAAGACTAAATATATTGCCATTACCTGACATAAGCTTATCTGTTGGACATCAGTGACGGAGATCAGTGTAGTATGGGCCCTGGGCTTGATGTTGATACTTGCCAATTTCTGGTTTTAAAAAAATTGGTAAAATAAGAAGCAGTACATGTTGCTACACATTTTTTCTAGATCACTTCAGAGGAGGGGGATGCATTCCCTGCCAGTCTATGCCAGTGTTTTGTCTGTGCATGATAACTGCTGTCCTTGGCACCTTTCCTTCATGTTTTCAGTTTTCTGTCTGTTCAGATGGTTCTCAAAAGCTGAGTGTGTCACCAAGGCTGTCGGGGGAGTGGAGGGATATAGGAAGCAGGTTTATCCAAGGGCTTTGCTGGAGTGAGTAATGGTTTCTGGGCATTGCCCTGAGGAATCTATCCATCAGGCAGTCTTTGTCATCACAATGGGGTGCACAACTAACCTGGATGATCTGGCTGGCTGTGCATAGTTTCCTTTTCTGAGTGTTGTCTTTCTGTAAACAAAATGACTGGTTGCTTTGTGTAATGCTTTGTTGCATCCTTCCTTGGGTATAAATCTCATCTTGCTTGCACCAGCCCCAGATTAACTTGAACTCTTGCTTATTTGTAGGAATGTAGTTAAATTCAAGTTCTTTCAAAACAAAAATTGTATCAATTACCAAAATTGTACCAAAACACCTAAGGAAAGGTTCCATGGATACGATTTGGGGAAAATATCTAATCGCAATTTTTCTGACAGACATTGCGATTATGATTTGATTTGCGATATTTTTTTAATGTCAAGCTTCAGTTGAATATTTAATGTGTTGTAAATTTACAACATATGATGCAGCATAACCACATGAGATGCCATCAAAATAACTGGTTTATATTCTAATGCAAGGATGAGAATTTACAGATGTGGTGTGGTAAGTCAAATAATGTAATAATGAACAAATGCAGCAAAAAGAAAATCAATAGTGATCTTGCAGGTAACGCTGATTACCCCCTTAACACTAGAACCGCCTTTCTCACGCCAGTGAACAAGCAAGAACTGCTTCGGTGCCCTTTTTTTTGCGCTATTGTGTTATTAGTGTTGTTAACACCAGCGAATCTAACGCTCAAAAAGCTGCAATGTTGCAAAAGCTGAGTGGCTGTTCTGTCCTGAAACTGTAAAGCTGGAAAATTTTGTATTGTTGGTCTATGTTTCTGCTTTTTAACAACTGTATAAGGTTATTTTATACAAATCAATTCAGGGGAAACAAAAATATATGTTTAGGGTTGCAAACTCTCATGGGTTTGGGTAACACGCTTTCAGACTCGCACAAGAGATCTTATGGCAAATCAAAATTATTCCATTAAAACTTGTATAGAAGGCTGCATCAAAGATGTTAGGGCAGTTTGCAAACCCTACAGACTATTTACATGGTAATACTTTTTATCATTCCTTTGCCTTGTTGCTCTGGCAAATATAAAACGGAGAAGACATTATATGCGTCACTTTTTTATATCTTTTTAAATAAGACCATACCCATACCCAACTGTAATAACAATTAAAGCAATCTGTTCTTTTAGTCAGGCGTGGATTCAGAGGGGGGCGCACCCGCCGCCTGCCCCCCCTATTTTACTTGCTCTAGTGGCTGCACTCCGCCAAGAGATTTGCGCCTATGGCACTCGCTCTAGTGGCTAATATTATATTATATTATATTATAAATTAAGATTAATTTCACAAGATTAATCTATGGAAATCAATACTTAAATCAATGAGCACAAAAACATATGATATAAACATGACTGTATTATGGATTTTACGGTATTTCTGGGAGTTACAGGATTATCGACCACCTCGTTGTTTTGATGGGTTATATGCTAATGTGATTTCTCATTAACAAAAACAAAAGGTGTGATAGGCTTAAGTATATTGCAGCTGGGGCCTGTTTCACAAAGCAGGATTACTTGCTTAGCCAGATAACTTGCCAGATTTAAGGTAGTCTGGGGTTTCATGAAAATAAGGTCTATTTAACCCAGACTACCTTAAATCTGGCAAGTTATCTGGCTAAGCAAGTAATCCTGCTTTGTGAAACAGGCCCCTGGTGTTTAAAAGGAGGTCGCCGGTTCTATTGATGCTAGGACCTTTCTGAAACGATCTCGGACCATGAAATAGGAAGGCAATTCACTTATAGCTCAGTAGCGGAATCAGTATTTTCCCCAACGCGAATGCAACATTTTCTTCGGGTTAAACGTGTTTGCTGTTTGTGTCGCCTCAGGCTACTTCTGATTGGTGAGCATGGCTGTCACATAAGGAGCACGGCGCTTGTGATTGGTGAGAAAGACTGTCACATATGGGGCATAGTATGAGTTTGGAAAACTAGTCTTACAACATTTTTAAACCCTGGGTCCGACGTGCTGTATAATGTATGTCCTAAATCGCAGCCTTTGCGATTTGCTAATCGCGTTGTTTCGAATGACTTTTCTATGATTTGTGGTTGTGTTTAGGTTACCACTCCATTTGCTAACATCTCCACAGTATGTAAAACAAATTAAGCTTAATGAGGTTGCGTGGATTATGTGGTGTTTTGAGTATAACAATGGTTTTATTGCAGGATGATCAGAACAGTCATTTTGTACCCATAAAAACGGCGGTCAGTGTGATGGGAGTTAATGGCTACATTGTTCCCCGATTTGATGTCTGGGATTTTTTTTCTTCTGCCTCATCTGTCACTGCAGGCGTAGGATTATGGGGATTAGCTCTGGTTTTACTGCATCCTGTCTTTCTCGTATGTTAAATGACTGACCAGGGAATGGGCTGTACTCTGAATATTAAACTCCCTGCTTGAGTTTTCTGTATTTCTTCTTTCTAAGCTAGATCTACATCTCCACCTGAACCAGGGAAGTTATAATAAAAATCAGAAGCTCCCACCACAGAAAATATTTGTGATAATGGAGATGCAAAAGAGAGCCTTTTGTGGATTCTTTGTTAATGCATATTAAACTACACCTACCTTAGGGCTCGGATTCAGAGTAAACCAAAGGTAAACATTTGCTGGGTATATTGGATAAAATAAGACTTGAAAATGAAATTTGGTTACGGAGTTGTTTTTGATTTCATTTTTGAATGTAGGATTTCCCCCAAAATCAGTTCTGAATTCAGCAATGCTGTAACTGTAGGCTGTGTTTCACTGCACTGCCATTGTATCACTTCTTCAGTCAAATTGACTTGGGCTTGTGAACATGCAGATGTATAACTGGCCACCCCCAAAGCTGGATTGTCCTCTTGAATGCCTGCTCGTGTTCCTAACAGCTGTACTCATCCCCATGAGCAGCAATTTGCTGGCTTGCAAACTCATTGCTGCAGGATTACATGCTAGCAGCCGGCTCTGTCTGGGGATATCTTGTCCACCCCCCATCCCCACCCAAATAACGCCTTTACAAGCCTCTGCAGCACCATGTTTCCCTTATTTGCCATGGGGCTGTTCAGTCAAGTGTCCCGGAGGCGAACAGAAACATCTTGAGGAGGAAATTGTCTTAGTGGGTAGGAATGTATTTATCGAAGCTCGTATGAAGCAGGGAGTCTGATCCAAGAGTTGGGGTTATGTCAACTTGGGGAGCTTTGCTCTGAATGGAAACCCAGGCAAGCTGTTTTGTGTGTCTGAATCGGACCAGCAGCGTTGGCTTCTTTTCAGGCTTGACTCCCCTGTCCTCTGTAACCCACTGCAAAGTTCCTCCTGATATTTTCTCTCCTATGACTGTATGGTCAGCAGCAGGGCCAAAGCTTAACAGGCTCTCATTTTCCAGAAGTGTACAGTGTTTGCTTAATTTTTACTAAAATAATTTTCTGTATTGTATGTGTCTATGGATTGTATTTTTGCCTAAACAGTTTTATCCCTGGAAAAGTTCTGTGGAAAATTAAGCCTGCTGACCACAGCATATTTTCTTCCTTAAAGTACTCTTCCTCCTAGAAAGCAAGAATAAACATTAAATGAGTCTTTGATTTTAAACTTGAATATGCTTTTATCAACAGTGATCAGCTTTTAAAATGCATTTCATTGACATGAAGGGAGTTTAGATTAATGGAATAGTGTGTTGTAGGGCTGTGTGATAAAACGATAACTATCTCTATAATTGTGTTCAATATTAATGTAACAAATGCTTGATTTAGGTTTTGATTTAATTTAAGACCCATTGTGTCATTGGCGACACAACACATTTTGCCTCCCAGTGAAATTGTCACTTTCCATGTGACTGCTTGTCAGGCCTGGCAATGGAGCAGAAGCACAGTCACAGCCATAAAAGCACAAATGGGAGATTTATTGAAAAAGAGAATGCAATAGGGCAGGTAGTCGAAAGACAACACAGTCAAAACAACAGTGCAATTCACCAGGAGAGCAGTGAGTTAGTCTAATGCAATCATCCAATAATGGTAATTTAGTGAATTTTTTTAATTGAAACATTAGAAATCCACATTGCAATAATCCACGGAGAATTCAGAAAGAATGCCAGCGGCAATGTTTTGTGTGTAGTGACTAAAATATACTATTCAACTTCTACCTCTGATTTGGAAAGTACTTGTTGTAAAGAATAGTTTAAACCCACAATTAATCTAGTTTCTTGAACTTTTACTTAGGAACAAAAATCAGCTGTTAAATTGGAAAAAAATGATAATTATTGGTATTGCCTGAAATTTTTATTCTAACATTTTTGGCCATATCGTGCAGCAGGACATTAGACCACTAACATAGTGGTTCACCAGAATAGTACTTGTATTAAGATATGAAATAGAAAAATTTGATTTTGGCTGAGGGGTGGTGATGAATAGTGATGACAGTATTATCGTTTCAGAATTTCTGTTAACTGATTTACTGTTAAATGTTGATTGGCCTCATGTTTCAAAACATGTTTCAGTCTCTTGAAGTGGAGATTGGCGTCATGGTGGAGTGTCATTAGCTGGAAGTCAGAACATTTAATTCATTGACTTGTACAGAAAACAGTACATATTCTCCAATTGTTTGGCTGTGTACCAATGTTTTTTTTATTATATATTTTATAATTCAATCACCTGAATTCAGCTGATTTACTTTCGCCTTAAATTTCAAGACAAAAAATTCAGTTGAAAACATTCAATGCCATCTTCATAATTCGAGGTAATATTCAATCCTCTTGTTTTCGCTTTACAAATATGCTGGCAAAATTTAAATTTATGGCTTTAAGTTTAAAATGCAACCTTCTACATCCGGAACAGCAGGACAGCAAAGCAGCACTACAGGAATACAGGAAACTATATTTTTGCAAGAAAATTTGTCTATTAAAATATCTCTTCACATCGTGTTGTGAACTTTTTGCGCCACATTAAGAATATCGAGAAGTATCAACGTCAATAAGCACAATCGGTATTGATAAAATCTTAGCGATACCCATCTCAACACACACACACACACACACACCCGTCTGGGAAATAAAGGGTAAAAAACTGTCCTTATTTTGAATTAGACGCTTCAAGTGCATTCCTTATACAATACATGCTTGAAAAGAAGGTTTATGTACGTCTTGCTTTTTAGATGCCTGTTGTGAATGTTCTTGCATTCAGTTACATGCTGTTCCCTGGACAGTAGCTCCTGCTGCAGCATTGAAGCTTCACATTAATTTTGTTACTAGAGTTGAATTGTTAGGCAGTTGCGTAAGTTTCTGGTGTGTCTCACAAAACGGACTCACTCTCTTGTCATTCCTTCCCCAGGCCTTGTCTTATTCATCTTCACCCTTATTCTGATGCCCTGATGTTGGCTAATGCAGTGTAATCCTAGCTGTGGGAAGTGAGATTCTGAGGAAACATGCTAAGTCCAGGCAGGAGGCTGCTTCCATTCACGTGAAGCCTTCTTTTTGTTGTAAGGTATCATACGAGAGAAGAGATGAGTTTAGGAACTAAGCTTGGACTGTATCTATTTTTTCATACCATCACAGCTTCTAGACATTTCACCCCTGTATATATATGGCATATGGCTGTATTAAAAAAAAAGGTAAATCATGGAGACTACTGTAACCTCCTGAATCAGGCCTAAATGGGCTCATTGATGTGAAAGCTGTGGCTCCAGTCACTGCTCAAGCTGTGCACTATAGTACATTGCCTTTACTTTGGGATTTACTTTGGGATTACTAAATACTAGGGTATACTGTAATACTGTCATACCACACAAGCCTGTTAGGAACCATTTGGTGCCATGATGTGGTATGTGGATCCTAGTCACAAACATGAATGAGTTGCTGGAAGAAAATGCTGTTCTGTTCTGTTTTTTTCTTTTTGCTGATTTTTGCGGTTTCTGATGTCATTATTGACAATCGAAATTCACTGTTTCAAAATTCATGTTTTCCCTTTGAGGAAACTCCATCCTGTTGTTCTTGCTGACCGATGCAAAGAGTTTATGTGGTCTATGAATATTGCAGGTCACTCTTTATGTTACGTGGTAGTCAGCTGTTGCTGGCTAATTCAGTTTGCTGCATCTTTACCTTGCCATACCACTACTGTGTTCTCACAGAAGCACAGTGCCCTTGTGCTAAGCATAAAATCTCTGCCGACTTGAGGAAAAAGTAATTTGAATTAAATAAATGAGAAGACTTCCCAAAGGGTCCACTTTCAATGTTCTGAAGGGCATCATGAAAGCTACCTACAGACAAACCTTTTTTTGGCGAGTGTAGTCCTGTCATATAATCCCCTTGACCCGTTTTTGCTGAGATTGCTTTTTCAAGATATGGCTGCTTGCCAAGGGTTGCTGATAATCGAAGGCATTTCTGTATGTGGGCTTGACTTTACGCACCGCTTCGTCCAAACATGCATGTACGTATTTGCTGCTCTTATGTAAGCCCCTACTGAATGTCATCTTATGCAACCGGTCTTCATCAAGCCACTTCTGCTCTGAGGTTTGATCTGGTTGATTTAGCTTTTGCAGGAATATTCATATCTACAGTGTGCACAGTGCTACTGTAATAGAGTGGCTTCCCAGGCCAAGACCTGCCATTTGTAGCTGCTGCTTGGAGAGTAGTTTGCTGCGGCCCTTCCCGGGTCAAGCCAATCATATGTGTATCGGTGAGTGACCTGTGTGATGCCTGGATATTAATGTAAGCAGTATATTATAAATGTTGAGACGCTCTCCATACACAAGCCACACCTCTCTGCCCATTATCCTATGTTGTAATTCCGTCACTATAAGGAAGGTGTTCTATGGGCCTTAACTGGCTCACTTTTTTTTTTTTTTTTTTAATCGTTGAAGATCCACCTACATGTCCTACACTAAGCTCACACTACAAGTCAAGTCTTGAAATATGGAGTTTATGCACTACATGACTGATCATTGACAGGGGTTTCGCGCAAGACCTATCACCAGGAGGAATCCCCGACAAGTCTACCTGGTCTCTAGACTATGTTTTGTCATGAAAACACAGAAGTGTCATGTTGAAATGATGGTATGTTGAAGAGAACTGGCAGTTTCTACCCACCTCTTCCTTCTCGATACAGGTTGTCCGTAGCAACAAAAACTCATTGGTGCTCCTGCTAAAGCTCAACCAAACTTTAATTTCTTGGGTCCAAGATCGTTGATTTTTTTTTTTTTTAAAGTTATGTAATGTGAATTTAGCATGTGACTCTTCCCCCAGGTTTTCCCTCACCCTCTGTGTCTTGTGCTGTCATTGACTGTAGCTCACCACTGCATTCATTACCAGTCACGACACTTTTCACACCGTAAGATTTGGAGTTGCTGACAAGTCTAGTTTTTTTAGCCTTCTCGATATGACTGGCATCAGTCACTGAGTCAGATCACATCATTGAATAGGCCACACATAGCAGTTGAGTGCTGATTGAAAAACTATTGGCAAGTGGAAAATGTGAGTGTAGCATAATACTCTATTAAACATATTTTACTGTATTGTTTTCTTCGCTCCCTTAGGTAGAGTTAGCCTGTCATGCCATGCAGATCTTCTGTTTACAGATCACAATTAAAGCTTGAGGCCTCTACGTTAGTCAATACATACTTTATCACCTTTTTTTACTTTATTATTACCTTTTTTCCCCCAAGATGGCAATTGTACTGGTTTTGCGGCAGTCTATTTGCATAACCAATTGACAATGAACACATTTGCATACCCCATCTGCTTTGGTACTGGTGTATTGGAACTTTTGATACTGGTACTTTACTGGAAGTCAAAGGAAAAGGGAAAGTACCGTTCCAAAAGTTGGGTCCCTGGTGCAGTGGAAAAGCACCCTAATAGCGTTTCCTGCCAGTCCTATATATGCAAGGTTTCATTTGTCGTGCATTTGTAAATGTAAATCATATTGTCATTTGATTAAAACGTTTAAACAATTTATAGTGCCTCCCAGTGAAAGATCTTGTTTGTGATCCCTTGTCGCTGATAAATCATGTAGTAAACAACAATGACCTCAAGATTCCCAATTACAAGATAAGTTGTATGGTGTGAGCTGTACGGTGATCTGATTACTTTGAATGTTGTATAGTGTGAACTTGGCATTAGAAATCTATCAAAGCAGCCAAAAATGGTATTTCTCGGGCAGCTTCATGGCTTTGTGTTCTGGGGGTTGGGGGGGATGACAAAAATAAAAACTGACATTGGTGCCGTTGTCAGGGGGGTCGAGGATGAAGCATGGTTGCAGTATTCTGGTGGGAAACTGAGCTCTGCTCTTCTATTCAACATCAAGGTATGATTTAAACCTGTTATTCCACAGACTCATCAACAGACTCATCTGCCAAGACTTTAACCTCCACACAAACCTCTCACCAGACCCATCCCCTCACCCATTTTTTTAGTGAGCGTATCAATTTACCATGCCAGTAGCTTTTTTAATAAAAAAGATGGAAACCTGTTTATTTTATTTAGTTTGTGGAAATTGCAGTCGAATCCAATTTGATAATACAAAGAAGTACAAAAAATAAAATTGCAGTGTAAAACTTCTCAAAAGTGTAAGTAATACATCTCGTTCCATAGCCTGTTCTCTTGTTTTAATGTGTGTAAAACTTACTGGCCTTGCCTTTTACATTTAAATACTAAGAAGTTCTTCAGCTGCCTATGAAATGCAGCACCGTGTAACTGGTTGTTTGCTGTAAAAAGCTAAAATGTTCTGTGGAGTTTTTGTGCCTAATAGACTGATTCATATGCCAGTGAACAAAATATAAAAGTTGATTTTAATTTGGTTGGATTTGTGTGGAAATCCCCCTTCAGCTGCTAACCTGTCTACTGCCCCCATTACGTTAAACGTGAATGTCTTTGTTTTTAGGATCTGTTCTGTTTTCCTGTTATGCCAAATTAGGTTTAACCAGGATGGCGCTATCTGCTTTTTTCCATTGCAATCAGTTGGGGCCAGCCCACTCATTGTAAGGTGGTGACATGGTTTGTAAGGATGATTATTCAATAGCTAGCCTTATTAAAGTTATTAATTGCTGTCGTGCCAAATAATCTTATGCAATATTTGCTAAGTACCATTGCATGAAACTGTAATAAATCTTTTCAGTAGAAGGAAATTAGAATCTGCAGCTGGATTTTGGCATTTTTAAATGGTTTTGGCTTAGGGCTTTGCTGAGTAGGCTTGGTTTGTTAATCCAGAACAGCACAGCTAGCTAGAAAGGGTGAAAAGCTTTGCTTTTGGCTTACAACTCTAGACTGCACTGATCTAGTCAGTCAGAAGAAACATTGATTAGAATAAATCATAAATCGCTGTTTCTGATCGTCATGTGAAAGCTGACCCTGGGGGATGGGACAGACCTTCTTGGCATGGTAGAACTTAAGAGTGGTCCAAACAAGCTGGCTGGCAATCCCGGACCTATGTATAATGGAATACCTAATAAACAGAGCTGAGTGTTCTCTAGTTCCTGCTGTGGTTTTCCTTGAGGTGAGTTGGCCTGTTCTCTCGTGGGCCCCTGCTTAGTGCCTTGTTAGCCAAGCAGGTTTCCAGTAATGAAGCTGTTAGTCACGGTGGACGACGGCACCATCTCCCTGGTGTAATGCTGCTGGTGAACTTTGCTTTCATTACTGACGGAAGAATGGGGAGTAAAAAGTGTTAGGTTGTCATCTAATATGGCTATGGGTGGCTGAGCAGGGCTGTTAATGGGAAATTGCAGGGACCTTTGATTTCTTAAAGAGCTCTCCACTCATCTCGGCTTCAACTGCAGCCCTCTGGTACATTAAGCAGCTTACAACTGCAGTTCACCTCTTGGTTTGTTATGAGTGTTATGCGCCACAGGAAATAACATCCTTTGCTCTGTATTGCTGGGACATTGGCTGCTGTCAGTCTTCCAGTGAAGGGTGGGTTTTAATTAGTGTCTCTCTCCTGCGGTCTTTTATCTTGCCATTCTGTACTGCTTGGGGGGCGTTTCAGCATGCTACTGGGGTGGGAGTGACCTCACACAACTGCAGGAGGCAGATTAGCGCATGGGGACCTGTTAGGGGTCAACTTGTGTGACATTTTGGGCAGGTCAATGCCGAGGACACCACAGAGTGGCCCCATGTCCCCTTTTGACATATTAGGGCTGATTTATTATGTCAAGTCCCCAGCATAAGGATGCCAAGGTAGTAAACACGTGGCCCTTTAGCAAGGTTTCCACTTTCTACATGTTTACTAATCTCTGTCCCCCTATACCCTCTGAGCTGTGTTAGGCAAAGTTGATTTGGGATGTCTCCTGCAATGAGACGTTTAGCTTGGTAGCATATGGGCGCATATGTACATGCGCATTAGGAGTGTAACGGTACACATACTCGTACTGAACATTTTTGGTATGCATATGTGTCGAATGAATGCAGCAAATCTGGAACATTTGTGTGTTTGTGTTTTCTTCTAAGAAACATTCAGAAAGGGGCGGATGAAGCCACACCATTACACATGTGCACGCACATCCTAATGTGAAACTTGTAGTGTACTTGTGTTCACATTAACGACTTCGAGTATTTTTTAATACTAAAGTACCATAATGGATATGGATTTAACTTTAAGTTATGCAAGAGAGTACTTATTTTGATTTACTTATAAATTTCATTGTTAGGTTTCAGCAGTATTGACACACACTTTTTATTTAAGAAAGATAGTCATGCATTGTTAAGCAAACCACTGTTTAATAAAGAAAAAAAGGAGCATTTTTTTTTTCGTTTTTTATCTTTGCTGTCCCAAAAAACATACTGCATAAAAACTGTTCTGTTTTTGCAGGGTGGGTTAGTTTGATCATACAGCTGTCTGTAGCAGCTGGTTACGTAACTCTTTCAGTGTTGCCAGACATATTCTGTCTGTACTGTGGTAGATACGACCCTTTGGGATCCAGGGTCTGTTTGTGTGGTTACTTAGAACCTTGCCTTCTGTGCTGCTATTGCCCTCAGGGATGGAAAAAAACAGTAAGCTGTCCTCGTGCTGGCTGTGTCTGCTATTCAGGCTGTTTTGGGGAACTTTCAGAGAACAGATGATGCTCCCAGAGTTGCTGCTTATGCTCCACAGTCCTTTTGTTGTAGGATCCGTCTCAAGGAAGTACTCCATGCTAATCGATGCACATGTACAGACATGGGTGATGTGTGAACCTCTGTTTCCAAGGTGGCCTGCCAAGAACTTCTCCCCTGCTGGTCTTTACAGCACAGCTGTCAGGAAGTGAGGTCTGTAGCACCACTACCACTGGCCCAAACCTGCATAATATGAGATCTGAACTTTGCTGAGTGTTGGAATTGTTTAAATTATCTGCTTTTGCAGATGCTCTTGTTTCTGCAACGTTTAAGTACAGATTGTGGCAGCGGTGTGCTTGTAGAATTTTTGGTCCTCAGGGTTGTTCATCTGCAGTGTAGGGTACTTGACAAGGCACTGGAAATCCTGTGCTTCACATGAAGGATAACGACGGAAAAATGGCAACGAGTGATGGTGGAGGACTGGAATGTGTTGTCCAGGTAGGTAAAGAGTGCTGAAAGCCCTATTTTGTGATGTCTGTAAATGCTGAGGGGCAAAGCAGCATTTTTGTATTGGATCGAGACTATGAAAGGAGGAGCAGTTATGAGTATAATCAGAAAATGCAAGTTTATTTTAAAATGGCAGCAGGCAATGTTGGCTGAGGTACGGGCTGAGCAAAGGCGTTCGCTTTCTTTTAGTAACATGGGATACATTCTGGAGTATCCCTATCCGAAACTAATTGAAGGTTCCGAGGGTCTTGTCCTCAGCCATCACCCCAGCTTGGCTGGTGCTTTACCCACTTTGTTGGACTGCAGGGAGCCCTTCAGCCTGGCACACCTTGTCCTCAGGTAACCGCACTATGGATGGCTTTGGTTGCTTTGTTTTCTGCCAAGCTTTGAACCTTGAACGGCCACGCTCACTTCACATGTGCTGTGTAAACAAAGGGCTATTCTCTTGGTAGCTCACTATCATGGCTGCAGCATCTGCAGAGGAGATGTGTTAGTGAGCAGCCTAACTGTTTGAGCTGTGGCTATAAGTTGCACAGGGGTCGAGATGAGTCAGTCAATGCACTACTGACCGTGACATCGGGCTCTGTTTTTTAACACTCTGGAGGAGCCTAATAGTTGCCTTTGTGTGTGTGAGGTTTGGAGTCTGTGTGAGATATATAACTGTCTAGGGGCAGTCGTTTTTGGGGCAGGAATGTGTGGTGGGGGGTGGTGGTATAATAATGGAAGGATGAATGAACGGTTGAGCTTCCCACTCTTCTGATGGCTGTGATGGATTTCTGGGGGGTGGGCTTGCTGTCCTGTGTAAGACAAATGTAATATAAACAACGGCATGTGGTGTGGATGGTGTGTATGTGTGTGTTGGGGGTGGGGGGGGGTTTGCATCCATGATTTACTCTCCCTGCCTGTTAGTTGTTTATTAGTGTTGCAATATGAATATGCAGATTGCATATTAAGGTGCAGAGATTGCAGTTTGATAACTAGTTCTGATTTGTCTTCAAAAGATAGTAACAGGTTACAGGCTAAAGTAAATTTAGTCACATTAAAACAAGTCCAGAGTCTCATGGCAGATTGAATACAGCAGAAGTCTGTGGAGTGAGCTGGCTCTGCTTGCTATAAATGGCTTGGAATGGAGCTAGGCTTTGTGTCCATGAGCTGGGGAATGATTCTCATCAGACATGCGAAGGCAGCACTAGGGTGGTTTAGGGACTCTTACTGCGGCTGACAAGGCCAATGTCACGCTTAACGGCCAGGGGCTGGCATCTGGCCCAGCATATAAGCTTGCTGTTAAACCTGCGCTGTCGGCTATAAGAAGGTGTGGGCAGACATTGCTCCCTCGCCCGGACTCCACCCTCCCCCATCTTACTGAAATGTTCAGTATAGCAGCGGTTTTGTAATTAGTCCAGGGTGAGGTTTTTGAAAACTCAATAGACCTACGCATTTCTGTGTCACTTGCTGCGCCGTGCTGTTCGTGTCAGAGGCTAGGTCACATTCAGAAGAGGTGAATCATTCTCATATGGGGAGAGGGATGCCTTTCAGTCACCTAGGGTCTCATCAGCCTGATCATCTTGAGTCCTAGTGTAGGGCTGGTTCATATGGCTGAAAAACCAATATCTCGATATTTTAGGTTGCTATGTCGATATCAGATTATATATCATTATTGAAATTTCTCCAAAATACTTTTTAATAGTCAGGTCAGAACACAAAAGAATTATAGGTTTATTCATATTAAAATTTTCCAACTGGAAAACAAAATGCAACTCAACGCTTACTGAACATGTTATCACATAACGTAGAAAAAAATAATCTTAGGAAAAAGTACAAACTGACTAAATATCGAAGTTCCTGAAATGTAAACAAATATTTTAAGCATTTAAGAGTGATTATTCAAATGCTTGCATATATTCAAAATAAGAGATTTTCAGTGCAGTCTTCCTCTGCTAAACTGTTTCACATGAACTAAAAAAAGGAAAAACAAAAAAAGAATTACACATTAACTAAATACGTACGGAGCCCCAGAAGGAATGTGGAGGCGGGAAAAAGTTGCTGGTTGGAAAAACTGAAATGTAAAAAAAACAGTATCTAACAACTAGGTTGCTCAAACGTTAAATGCAAAGCATTAAATTATAGCCACATAATGCTGCAAACAAATGTGTACTGTAAATAAAAGCATATGTATATTGCATACTAAACCGAAGTATTGAGAGATTCTTTGCCAAATATTTTTGAATATATATATTGCTCTCTGCAATATTTCTTTTTCTTTGTGTTCCACTATTTGGCCTCTCTTTGACACGGTGTGGTTGTCTGTCAATACCCGATCTGTACCACCTGCCTAGTTCGTACCTTACACAGCATTTTTTAACATGCGTACACCACATTACATTTGCCCATGCATACTGCGTCTTTTTTTTTTTTTTTTTTGATACTCCATCTGTTCGTCTTGCCATTTTACAGTAAACCATATCCTCTAAAATAAATGATTATTGATATTACATTATCAAGCTATTTCATATCTAAAGTATCAAATACTAGTTTAAAATTTGATACCGCCCAGCCCTATCCTAGACCATACAGTGTAGCCAAAATTAATTTGTACAGTGTAGAAAAGATGATCAAAACTGGAAATTAAATTAAGTATATTGAAGAACAAACTTTATAAACTGTCTAAAATGTTACAATTGTGTGTGTTATGTTTAGAAACTTTTATTCAAAACCATTCTGAAATAGTTTTCAAACTGTCATTTATTACCTTTTAAACAATTTGTACACCTGCCCATTCATACAGTTAAACCAATATGTGACAATGGGAGGAGTTCCCAGTCATGAGAGATCATTTAACACAGCACACGACAGTAGGTGTTTCAAATAGGCAGTTAATTGGGTGCCCTTAGTTTCTTCAAGTAGACTTGGTGGTCTTTTTCTATACAAGCATTTGTAGGGTTAGCAGTGTTTCCTGACATGGCTGAAATTATTGAAAAACCCAATGCAATGATTTTCAATTTTTGACCATTTTACTACAGTGTACAAAAGAAAATTGGCTACAAATGTATGTGCCAGTAATGGTGTGAATAAAACTGAGTTTATTACCTTTGGGATTGGTTACTGCAGCTTTCTTGGTCAGTTCTGTTTATGCTTGTGTAAATTCATTATTTAACCTCCAGTACTATTATTCAGATTTTACTTGGTCACATAACAAAAACACACTATAGCCCTATTGATCCAAGGTCTGCTCCCCCCCCTCCCCATTTTTTTGAAATAGGACGAAGACTCAGCAGAACTGTGTTTTGTTAAAGCAAATCAATAGTGGGATGCAAAACCACTGATTTGTGGGAGTAAAGGAGGACCCCCCTTAAACTGCTGCTCTTCTACTCTGTGCCAAGATTAAATGATGAGACCACTATGAAAACATTTGTTAATAAAACTTGAGCAAAGCATGACTAGAAATGTAAATGTGAGCTTGCAGTGAATTCGAGAAGCAGAGGCCTACAGTAAGATGCCCTGCACAAACTCTGCCCCTAGGGGCGCTGGCGGCTCTTAAAATCTGTACTGCTTGAGGTGTTAACACATGCTTACATTATTGCTGACTAGGAGCTTATAAAACTGCAGTTATCTTGTGCAGCGGGGGGAGTCTTTATATGTTTTTGAAAAACCATAAACAAGGACATGAAATGCTTTTGGTAGTGCTCAAGCGTATTAGGATGGTTGCCTTTGATTAGGAATTGCTGTTGTCAGGGCTCATTGTACTGAATGACAGTGTCAGTGTGAATCTGTGCATTTTGTGTGTAAATGAAATGGTGATTGGTGGTCCAGGGCCGCACAGTGTCTGTATTCCAGTTACATCTTTTATGAAATCTGAACCTTCACTGGAACACCAGACCACCTAGCTGAAAATACAAGTTATTATTCAGACCTGATTTTTGCAAAAGAAGAAGTATTGAAAAACAATTTTTAGTACAATAAATTAGATGATTAATGATTCTTCAAAGATGTTTAAAGATCATCAGGTTCCAGTCTACTTACAATATATGATATTTTTTGCATAACTGTTTAGCTACTTTACCAAGATTCAATATTTGTGTGCCATATTTTTTTTTTCCTCCTGAGCTTAATACAGAAGGGCGTAAGTGTGTACATTTGCATAGTAAATTATAACTGATTCACATGTAATTTTTGTTGTATGCCCAGGGATGCTGGCAAAGGATTGTCTGTATTTGTTTAATAATCCCATATGACTAAGGATTAAGTCATCAGAACATACAGTCCTACAAAAAGCTGTAACATCACTCAACACAGGCGTATGGGGGATAAACAAGGTGAACACTAACAACTTATAGACGTGCAAGTGAGAGATGCGTTCAGTTTCGGTGACTGGGGATCGAATATACAAAAGAAACTAATGAAATTGCAAATATTGTATATAGAGTTTAGGCTGAGTAATCATGTAGCCCTTGATCTTTCCAAGCAGAGGGAAAGGCTCAAATGTAAAGTGATATCAGACATGTCACTCTGCTAAGGCTTGGGGTCTTGCTTTATTGGCTCACCTGCTTTTCTGTGGCTGAGGCAGCTTAGCTGCAGGACAACCTTGGCTAAATATTCATCATCCTCCTCTAACTGATAGCATAGGCATAGGGTTCTTGAGCATGTCTCTGCTGCCTGCTGTCAGTTTTGACACTGCTCATTCTTTTACAGAAGGAGTTTGCGGCGCCCCCTCCGCTACTGTTCCGGAAGCTCAGTAACCCAGACCTGTCGCCATCTGTGGGAAAGACAAAACTGCAGAGGCAGCTGAGCCAGGATGATGGCCGTGCTCGACGAGGGAGCATGGCAAGTTGCCTCACCGGTGAGATGGGGGGTGATCTGTGCTGACTGCCAACTTACTGTATACCTGAGCACTGATTCTGTTATTTGCGGAACAAGTGAACACTGATTCTAAAGTGTCTTTTCTAAAGAAAGTCTATAAAAAAAATTAAGCTTAATGGACAAAAATTGAAATTTGTTGAACAAGGCAGTCTTTTCTTATAGGATATCAGGTGATTGATCCCCAAAGTTTTCATTTCTTGTTGGGGGGGAAAATTTAAAACCATATTTTTGCTCATATTAGCAGAGGACCTGGGCTAAGAAAGCTGGTGGCATGTTTTGTTTTGTCAACAGCTTTGCTTAATGGCCTGCTGTGTGTCATTGCTTGCCTATGAAGGTTTTGCACATCACCCATTAGTGGTGTTATTAATGCAGTTTAAGGGCAGCTCCATTCACAGCACCTGCAGGATGGGGTTCTCCATAACTGCAGTATGCAGTCGTGTCAGGTTCATGGGGACTGAGGGACATCCTCGCCAGCTCTGGCTTCGGCCTGCTTTAGCTTTCTGTCCTTGCAGTCTGTGTTTTCCGATTTTGAGTTCGTTAAACCAGTCTGTTTTGTTTTCGGCTGGAGCCCTGATGACTCTACGCAGTTAAGTGAAATCCTGGCCAGGCTAGAACATGCTCTCATCTTCGCCTGCAGCTTTGGTCCATTAATTCCATCAGAGGCTCATACAGCCTGTTGCACGCAGACTGTGGAACAAGCCCAGGGGGGCAGAAGCAACTCGCTTTGTTTATTATCCTGATTTTTAGTTGTTGGCTTGGCGGGCCTCCATGCGGTGAGGATCCTGTGTGAGAAATGGCGATTGAAATGCAACCACTCTGGCCTCTTCTCCCAGGAAAGCAGCTCCTGCCTCTGTCCAGCAGCCTCCACGGCGGAGTCAGCCAGCTGGTTCTGCCGCAGCCTGGCGAGCCCAACAACCTTGTTCGCATGAGGAGTCAGTCGCTGGGCCAATCTGCTCCTGCCCTAACTGCAGGCCTGGTGAGTTTTACCTCAGTGCTGGTGGCACCCCGCTTAAAAGCACATGGGCATGTTACTGCTGATAAGTTCTGTTTATGTTGAGGAGAAATGGGCTGTGGTCAGATTTTGCCCTAAAAGCACTAGAGGGCTTCAGCAGCAGTACTTGGTAGTATATCTAGGGACTCTGTCCTGATGGCTTAATCCTTGGTCATGTGGTATCCTTACACAAATGTTACAGAAAGCATATCAAACACCCTTTCAAACTGGGGAGGTTGATTTCTTCAGTTGATGTTATATTAAGAGATTTAGTTGCCATGTTAAAGCACAGTCGGGTATATTTCATCAGTAACCCTTAGCTTGTCTCCAGTTGGCCTACTTTTGCAGGAACATAATGGTTATGCTTTGGTTGGGTCATCAAGATAGAAGAACTGGCTATATTACATCAGTACCTCCAGTATAAAGGCAGATTTAGTAGGATTGCGTAGGATCTATACTGGTTGTAAGATGTGGGTACAGCCTAGTCGTGTAACTTGTGCCCTAGCGTGTACCATAACCTGACATGCACATCCCCGGAAATGTAACTACAGGCATCAGTCTGCAGTTTGGGGTATGTGGCTACATGCCTACCAAAGGTATCAATTTTATGCAGAATTATTAATCAACCTTGAGGTACTTGTTTCCTGATATTGAATTAATGTTTGTGGAACAGCTCTCCCTCCTGGACTTGTGTTATAATGTAAGTTTGGCTTTGTTTCACACTATAGACATTCAGTTGGTAGTACATCATTTGGATGAAAAGGTATTAATGGAATATTTTGTGGTTTTGTTTTGAAGGGGTAATCCATGCCCAAACAAAACTACTGCTTGATCGTTGTTGTTATCCATTGACAAATGGGATTGTTTAATTTATTAATGTTTAGGGGCTGAAAGACTGCAGAAACTATGCAATTTCAAATGGTTAAAAGATGTGACTCTTCTGATGGATACTGCATAACTGATACCTTACTGCCACCTACTGATTAGGATTGGGTGATCTGTGGTTAGTGGAACACTAGATGGCAGTATCATTTTGAGATGGAAATCTTTTTCTTCAGACAGTAATGCTGGGTGTATATGAGTACCTTGATTAATTTTGATAACTTAACCATGCATACAATTTAAGGGAAATGGTCAGTGGCTCAAAATACAGTATTTGTAATGTGTAAAAATTTGTGGAAGTTTGGCGGAAATAAAAAATAAACAAAGGACTGTTTTCATCCTGTCATTCAGTGGTTTGACTGCCATAAAAGTGCATCTTTAGGCTTTCTGTAGTTTTTGAAATTAACTGTGTTATTATATAGCTGTGGATTAGTGGGAAGAACCCATGTTTGAAAAGCTTGCTTAAGGAAGTTGGGATGTAACTGTTTGGTGATGTTTTTGGTGCATTTCCAAATGCGCAAGGCGATGTAGGTAGTTATGTCGGACAGAAATAAAATAACCCCTAAATGCTGCCGGGAACGTCAGTGTTCCATCTTTGAAATTTTGTGTCCTCATTGAAATCCATCCAGCTGCCTGGAGGGAGCTTCATGTGTCGAGGTCAGTATGCTGTCTGTTCACCATTACACTTTCTGATTTGCATTTTATTTCTCTTGCTAATTTTTATTTTTTTATATATATATATCTGGGTTACGCTTGGCAATACAGACAAAGGTCAGGCAGCACTCCAAACAAAACAGGCAGCCCCTTCCTGATTTGGGGGTTTTGAGTATTTGTTTGGGTCTTTGTTTGTGCGGCAGCGCGCAGATTCATTCTAAAGGCACGATGAATGCTTGATGAGGGCATTCATCCTGCGTCCTTTGTGGAGCCTCTCGCTGTGAGGAAGCCGGCGGAGTGCAGCTGCCGTGAGCAGGAAGTGGAGAGCACTTACTTGCAGGACGCTGCAGAGATGGAACCGTTCGGCTGCATGGAAGCCAGAGACAGTAACGTCGGTTGCTTGTTCATATGCAGAGGAGCACGGATGGGTTGGGGGGGAGGGGGCTGGTGGTGGGTTTGTGCTCGACTGTCTGTGTTTCATTATGCCTGAGGAAAACGAGCGTTAATGAGAATTCTGAGTTTATGTGGTGAAAGGGCTGCGGGAGATGAAAATTAGAAGAGTACAGGTGTCCCCCCCCCCCACACCCACACACACACACACACACAATCACCCACACCCCCCCACTCTGTTTTCCTATGCTAATCATGGATCAAACTCTATACGCACGCACTTCACG
>JAABNY020000032.1:17983903-18030530 GCA_015164015.2 Brevimyrus niger
GGGGGGGAAGAAAATTCGGAGAGTACAGCGGGCCCCCCCCCCCCCCCCACACACACACACACACACTCACACACACTCACACTCACTCACACACTTTGTTTTGCTTTGATAGTAATGGATCAAATTATGATGGCCAGCTCTTCATGGAATGTTAGTGAACAGCATTGTGCAGCCCTGAAAAGGATTAAGGTTTGAACACCCCGAGGTTTTTGCACTTACTCTTCTTAAAAGCCTTAATAAACACACTCTTCTGTATTAAGGCTCCTGGTCTATTTGGATTCTCCAGTTCTTTGGTCCAGTATTTTATATATTAACAGCAAGGAAAACTTGTCTTAAGTGTACCCTGTACCTAAGCAGTTTTGTTAATTCACACGTCAGTCTGGTTTTGCTCTGTCTTTGGAACCATATGGCCCACTGAAATTTTCTTAATTAAAATTTTATAAACGTTGCCAATATAATTATGTGGCATGCAGTCGTCGCTATCACCTTCAATGGAAATTAAAATCCCCAGAGACCTAATTTCTTTAAATATGCATGAATTGTGCCATTGCAAATTCAAACACCCTGTCATCCATAAGAACAAGAAATGCAATTGTCATAAATTTTTCTGAATTTTTTTATGTTCAGCTTGACAGATATATGCTTTGCATTTCTTGTCAGTTTGAATTTTGGATCGAGAAATTTGTGCCGTTTGAAAGGTGAGAACTTGAAGCCCCCCGGGTCTAATGTCTTTGGGAATAATTTCACAGATTTACATCAACATTTGTTTCACGGTATTCTGTAGGGCTGAACGCACCTGGAGAACAGTAGGTGCCGCTATAGAGCATTTTATGGGAGGCAGACTGAGCCCCCAATCGGATGCAGGCCATTATTTTGGGCCCTGCTTGCCACAGGCAATATGAAAAATGAAATCTTATGCATTTTTATGCACTATATTCTTTGAAATGTTGAGTAAAGACATTATAAATATTTACTTCTGGAACCCTTAGATTACACAGCTCTGTAGGCTATGGTCTTAAGCAGGTTTTCTTTCTTTGTGGCAGTGTGTGCTGCCTGTGTGTAACACAGGGTGCATTTTTAAGCAAAGTGTCTCCCCATTTCGCCCTGGACACCTGGGTTTCCCAATTCCGGTTCTTAAGGGCTGGTACACAACACAGTTTGAACAGGAAAATCTACAAACTGTGTTGCAGACTGGCCCTGAAGGACAGCTGAATGCTGTGAGTGAGGCTCGTGTCCCTCCTTTGATGACATTCTCCCTGCCAGTTGAATCTTCTTGACAGACTTCATCTTGGTCTTGGCTAAGAAAGAGACATCATTGTTTCTGAAAGCTCTTCTATTCTTTTGCCTCGATATAGCCTGAACTTGGCTGGAACATGGACAATTAGCCGATTTTTCCTTTTTTTTTTATACTAGTTGGATAGTGTAAACAGAAGTATTTCACCTCGAGAAGCGGTGCGGAGAGGTGCTGTCTAAATCTGATGGATCCAGTGTGTTGATGCTGCAGGTCAGTTTCCTACCTCGTACTACATGCAGCCTTTGCTTGGTTCCCCGCAGGGTTGCATACTTCAAGCAACATGTGCTCTAATGAGCTCTTCCCATAGACACAGGTTCAGCACAGGCGTCTGCCTCAGAAATACATTGATGATCAGCTTTGTAGGGCTCCCGTGATTAATCAACCTAGTCAATGGCGTCTGCTGAAATCACATCAACATTACTATTTTAAATTGATCCTTTGTCTTTTTTATTTTAATAAGATTACCTTTATGGTTCAGTTCATTATAACAAATGTTTTCCTTTCATATCACACTAATTATGAGAGTAGTTCAAATTATCACCAAATAAAAAGGTGGTGTTGCATTGTGTGCTACGCATGAGCAGCGGAAAAGAGAAACACACAGGTGCTATTTTAGATTGCCAAAAAAGGCAAAACCACTGTGTTGTCTATTAAATTACCATTGCTACTGAGCTTTTGATATCTTTTGTCTTTGTACCGTATCTGCTAAATACCATCATTATTATTGAAGCTGTAATGTTGTCTTCCTGCTGCATTGGAATCTCCATTGAATAAGTGCTTGAAAATGTTTAGGCTGAAATCTGTGTTTATTCTGCGTTGATTGATGGTGCCAGTGAATGCATTTGTATGCATTGGGCTTGCTGGGACCGGTGTCATTATTGTAAACTAAAACGAAAATGAACACTAAAAAAAAGAAAATCATTTGAACTGAAATAAAAATGAAAACTTTAGTCTATAAAAAGTACTGCCTCGTTACCAACAATTTTTTACCTTGCCTAACTACAGTATTTCCTCCTTTTGAAAGATGTTGCGGCTGCTAATCTGTCCTTTCTTTATCGTGACTTCAGGGCTTGTGGCTTGTGTTGTGAACACCGTGCTCCACTGACTTAATTTATTAAGCATGAAGATATGCCAAATCTATTCAGATTACTAAATTTTGGGCATCAGAATATGCATCTCATTAATATTTTTAGCTGGACTGCTAATCTGCTTTTTAAATTGTGGGCAAAAATGATGTTTATATAGTGCTGAAAATCCAGTGTACTTTATCTAAAGCTCTGCAATGGCATAGTCTGTCATCGTCAAAACAAAACTGTTAGTCAAGTAGATTTTGTAGAGGGAAAATGAATCGTTTTGATTAATTGACCAATCGATGAAATAGATTCATCTATAGAAAAATTGCCGTTAGTGAGAGCCCTATAGCAAAGAGATGCAAAATGTTTCGATTTTAGTTCATGCTCATCGGAAGTCTCTTTTTAGTGTTCTGACTATTCATAAGCCATAGGACCGTTTTACAAATTTGCCATTTTCTTGTATACCTAAAAAAGGGCCCCACTATAAGTCTGTTGTGCATCTTTGGTTCACCTCTATGGGCTAAAAAAAATCCTGCAGTTTAATTGAACCGCATAAATTAAGCAAGCAGAATAATTAATTATGCTGCATGCACCTTCTTTGACTACTTATGGCTTTTTTGGTGCTCATTTGTGTGCAGTCTTTATAAATTCTGATAAGCCTCCTCTATAGACTGACTTTTCCATTTCGGGGAGAGAGAGACGTAGTTGCATGTGATCGGATTATAATGTAGTCTTTCCATTGTCATTCTTATGCCTTTTCAAATTGGGCCATGGTAGGTTTCCTCGCAGAACAGTGCAAGTGTACTGTGATTGGCTGACTCCAGCAGTTTTCTTGTATGGATGTTTCATGCCGGTCCTGTGCTAATTGAGGAATGTTTGTGGCGTTTTCTCCTTCCCTCTTCCTCTAGGGTTCCCCCATAGGGTTCTACTAGGGTTTTGAGATGTGGCAACAACCCATCATGCCCTTGGAAACTGTGCTCTGTCAAGTCCCGATACCAATTAAGATAGCGTGTGGTGAGCTCACTTAGAACATGCCTTCAGGCTGCTAGCTTTTCTGTGCTAATTGGCTGCTGTGATTGGACTCTACTTGCATGATTTTTAAGGAACTACAAGACATGAAATGAGGTTGAGTTCTAGTTTGGGGGGGGGGGGGATAGTTGTGGACTAGGAGGGACTTATTACCTATAACAATTCAAGGCTTTTTTGTCACGTTTTTCAAGAACAGTGAAATACTGGCACGCATGTTAACCTTTATACATACAGAGAATAAGCAATAACTGTAAACACAAAATCTGTAGTCTGCACCATTGCAACATAAGACTAATGTGGCAGCAGTAGTTTGTGAGACAATAGTAATATTACTATTAAAGTTCACTTTCCCTGAATCTTGGTGTTCCAGGCTTTATCTTCTTCAACTGCTTATCAGAAGAATGGGGGAAGCAAAGTGCCCATGCACCTCCTTTAGGAGGTGATCTGCTTTTTGGAAGCAGCATGTGACATTGATGTCCTGAACTGCTATGGGCCTGTGATGCTCTGTGCTGTTTCCACTGCTCTCCGTAGTGCTTTATAGTCCAGTGCTGAACACGTATCACAATTGCTGTGTTTATGTAGAGAGGACCTGTTGCCTGTTTGTAGATGATGTCCATTTTAAAAAAGAATATAAAGTGGTACCTCGGTTCTTGAACTCACTAGAACTTCAAGAGTGTCCCAAGACCACAAATGCTGGTGTAGCTAGAATTCCTGCCTGAGCAATTAATAGCATTCATTAGAGGAATGATTTCTATATGCAAAACCATAGAGTATCTGGCTAAAAAGAATAAAACACTTAAGTCTTTACCATACCCAGACCAGAGTGGCTAATTAGGGTATATTCTTAATGGCTGTCAACTTAATGGCCTCGGCATGTTATTGGCATACTGAATGCAAGTCCCCAGCCAGCTGCTAAACCAAAGGGGAAAGAAAGAGTTCTGATTGCTTTCATATTAATGTATATTTTTTACTGCCCTTAATGAACAAGCTGTTTTGAAAATAAGCACTTAAAGCACAAAAGATGCTTTACTGTGTTTTATTGCACTTGTTCGTAGCACAATGTATGCCAAGGGACTCATTAAACATTTAAAGCTTTTAAATATGTTAACATGTTAGCTGGGTATTCAAAATACTATGTTGCTTAGTAGAGCTGAATGATGTCAAATCGTAATATAATCACAATGCGTATTTGTGTGCAATAATCATCTGGGCTATAGGCAATGGGTATAAAATTTTGCCCAGTCTACTTTTTGGTATTATACAGGTGTTTTACTTACACCAACAATTTGAGAAGCAGATTAGCAGTATCTCTGAAATATTAATGATATGCATATTGTGATCCAAAAGTTGACAGTCTGTAGTGTGGCTTCATTTTAAGCTCTGGTGATTATTGTGCGTGTGCCGTATAGACGCAGTGTGATATTGTGCTGTCCTATGAGGTAAACACAGAATTTTGGTGCTGTACATCCACAGCACTGAACGAGGGTGGCAAATTAGGCAGAATCTTTATATCTGACTACATGAGAAGTAGTAGTATCAAGAATTTGAGGAAGTTTGCCTAATGGTACTAGTGCTGGCTAGAGGATGCCACTCTCATCTACTCAGCAGCCCCTGTGTAACAGTATCCCTCCCCAGTCTGGGACATACATTTAGGTATTTTATGTACTGAGTACTAGGGGGTTTGCTTGTCCAGTTAAAGAAATCAAGCCTACTGCATGGTCTTCCTGCCTTTTCTTCTGAATGTGGACAGAAACAGGGGGAAAACACAATTCTTATTGGTGATTGCTACAAAAATTTCTGTGGTTCCTTCACCTTCAACATTGGATGCCCAAACGTTTCATTTCAAGCTGATCTTTTGCGATTCATGGCCTTGTGTCCTGAGAGAAAAATTTAAGTTGAGACCAACACAGGTCTGTGAGCTCAGGAGATGTGTGCTGAGCAGCCGTGCATTGGGCCAGCTGGGCAGCTTAGCACACATGCAATCAGACACAGCATAATTCTTGCTGTTGGCTCTGCTGTTTCAGTCCAGCTCAGTATACCCAGGTGTTCCTTCAGTAATGTGCACTGTTGGTTTTTTGGGTTTGTCAAATCTTGAATAAAACATCTTATGTCCTTGGCCTGAGAGGCACATCTACCGCCATGTTCTGTAAAAATGCCCAGGGGAGGGACCTTACTGTTCATACCATCTGTCTGCAGCGAAGGAGGTTGGGGGTGGAGGGCGTTGGAGGAGTGGTTGAGTTGCGAGGAGAAAACATTCATGGTTGCTGGCAGTGCTGTGCTTTTGGCCAGCAGCTGTCCGTCTGAATGCATGATCCGCCAACATCAGGAACACAGCAGTTTTACGAATTGGGGGGGGTCTCCGGTGTTATGGAGGTCCAAGATTGTAAGGTATGGCTGGTTATACAGACTCATTGTCCCCTGCCCCCCACCACAAACTGGATCTGTGATAGTTTGCTATAATTGTGACTACAGGCACCTTTCACTTTCACTAAAAAAGCGAAAAAGAATTATGAGAGCTTGTTGTTATCGCTGCTGCTGTCCTGCTTCAGCATCCCCGGTGCTTTTTACTGATTGTGTCCATGGGGAGTTGGTCTGTTACATTAATCTGTCACGTTTAATTTGCATTCTTGCAACAGAGGCATTACACAACGCTGGGCAGAGATTTTTCAGGCGAAATCCAATAACGGGCTTAAAAAAAAAAAAATGCATGAACTCATTACATTTTGAAAATGATTTTTCTTCTGCAGTGTAATTCTAATGAAACTACAACCTGAGTGTATTATCAAGCGTAAATGCCAGTGGATGGATTGCTGTCAAATGCACGGCTTTATTTCTTGGCTCACCTTGAGTGAATACTCAGTTCGTCATCTTGAAAGCTTGAACACACAAGGTTGTTTCAAGCCCAGCTGAAATGTCGGGTTGCAGTGTTGCTGAGCCTGGTGGGATGTGGGAGAGGCTGGATGAAAGGTTCCCATGCTCAGCACTCATAGAGCCCCCCGGAGTTAGATGAGCAAAATCGGTCATAAGGTATAAGAGTGTGGAACGGGTTCCGCCTTCTTGTCCAGAATGTGTGGTCAAGGTGCCGCTCCTGTTATTTGTCCATGGAATACAAATGGCTGCAAAGAATGTAAGGTTTCCTTGGCAACAGTCACAGATGTTGTTAATGTCAGGTTCTTTAGAAGAGATTCACTCATGTGTGTGTGTGTGTGTGTGTGTGTGTGTGTGTGTGTGTGTGTGTGTGTATATATACCTATTTGTCAGTGAGAGTGCCGGTACTCGTAATCAGGCATGAATTGTATTTCTGTGGCACAATTTCCACCGTCCATAACTGCAAATATTATACAACTTTTCTTTTACTCGGACCATAAATTTGAGGTTTATTTGACACTGTGTGATGCTGTGTTTGCAGAAAATGCAGCATATATTAAAGGTCCAAAAGGTATCGGCAAACCAAGACCTGTGGAAGCAGATTCTGTGCTCGCGGTTTACTCTCCTCCACCATTATAGTGCTGAGGAGTCTTATCTCTACGCCTCTGTCTCCCCACCCCCAATCCTGCACGCAAAGTGTGTGTGTATATTTCCCCTACCCCATATTCTTCTATATAGCTTTTGAGTTTAGATGGTTTCACATCTGGGAATTCTCTGGATTTAATTACAGTCATTGGGGTACACCAGCAGTGACCAGTCTTATCCACAAAGAGCTGGTGTATATGCATGTTTCAGGGATAACCTTTCAGTCAGATGTTCAAACCCAGGTGTGCGGACTCCTTTGGTTATTCAGTCCTCTGAATAGTAATATGATTAGGGAGGTGCAGCGAAAATGTGTTTACACAGTAGCTCATGCTGGGCAAGGCTGGCCACCCCTGGGGTACGGTCTAGCATTTATGGTGTCTCCGTATGTGTTTAGTTGCAGCGTTCTCTCCGTGAAGATGGGACATTGTGATATTATGTGGTCAGTGGTAGTGTAGAATTGGGATGCGTCCACGGTGGGTGGAAGAGCAGTGGTTCAGTTCTGTTGATACTGATACGGATGCAGTGACAGGCATTTACGTCACAGCCACCGACTGATAATGGCTGTATAGTGCGGGGAGACGCAATGTGAATACCCCATCAGCCTGTGTGCGCGTTTCCCAGTCACGTACTCTAGTTCGTTCTATACTGTTTGACTGAATAATCTGATATCAATTGCATTGAGATGGTTGCTCTTCATTTTCTGGGTCTCCTTGCCTTGTTGACTTCGGCTCCCTGGATACTTTATGTCCTGTGCTCCGCAGGAAGCCCTGCACCCAACAGCCCCTTTTCCCTGTGGCGCAGCTCAAGCCGTATAAATGTAAAATTTCACTTCCTGTCATCCTGCCATTCAGTTTCACGCCTCTGAAGCTAGTGGCACTTTCAATTTGCACCTGAAGGAAGCGGCAGTGGATTCTGTCACTTGGTGTGTACATCTTTTCAGAGTGGGGGTGTTTACTCGGAGGAGCTTTGCTTGTGTGGACATTGAGCTGGTTAAACTGTGTGGATTTTTGTATGTGGCCCCATCTCAGAAGCATAGTAGCATAATTTGGTACTACAGACTGTCCCTGACTTATCACCTACAGTATATGACTTATGACCCTTTACATACTAACTTTAAAAATTATGTACAGTGGTACCTTAGTTCTTGAACTCACTAGAACTCGAATTTCTTGAAAGTCAAACCAGTTTGACCTAGAACTCTATCTAAATATCAGACGTTGAACGGTGAACGCTGATCTAATCCAAGTTGTACACGCCAGGAAATCATACTACAATGCAATTCTTACTTGAATGCCTTCTTCACAGACTGGTTGATTAACCAAATAAAGCAGCGGAACATTACAGTAACTAACAATAAATAAACCACTAACCTATGTGTACTATTAGAGCATTTATGTCATTTTTTTAAACTTTATTTTACCAGGTAAATTAACTGAAAACCAGTCCTCACTGTATTTTAAAAATAAATTTTGGATGATTGTACTCCCGACTGTGCTAACTCTAGCTAGTGCACGCTCCATCCAGTACAGTAGTTATCGCTTAATGGTACAGTTTATAGTATAATTGGTAATTTTGTACAATCGTACAAAATTTTCTAAAAAAACTGCCGATTGCAGTGGTATTACTTGACCAGACCGCTCATTTTCTTTCATAACCAAACCAAAAGTCATTGTCTACCATACATGTAGACTATTTTAAGTTAAATACTGAAACGCAATGTTTTTCATATTTTTTTAATTACAAAATAAGCTTTTTAGAAGCCTGGAAACCTGTTTTATCCATGTTAGTAGCTGGTACTCTACTATACATACCAGTTTTGACATACAATTGGTCAGTCGGAGACTCAGAACTGAACCCAGTCGTAAACCTGACAATCTGTACTTTATCTGGCCTAAACCTTAATCACAGATCAGAAAAAGACAATACCCCTCAAAGAAGGAATCTAGTTAAGGAATCTAATTTATTTGAAATTGCAATGACAATTAAGCACCTGCTACTAGCAATACCTCAAGTTAAACCAATATGTACTATACATTTTTTAAAACTGAATCCATTGCTTGTGTACCTTTCCTTGTGCTGAAAATGAGATTATCTTTCTCCAAAAATTCTTCTCCTAACCGCATATTCTGTTACAAGGAAATTTTACGATCCTGCCGTTTCTTATTTTTGAACTGTTTGGAACCCAGTATTTGAGGGAGAGAACTTTATTAAAACAGGAGGTGAGTGCCCAGACATATGTGCACCTTTATCGGGGGACCTTTATGAGGACCTACCATTGCTACTTCCTGTTAATGCGAATCTGCAGAATCCTTTATCGCTGTAAAGACATGTGGCCCTTTTTGAAGGAACAAACCTTCACTATGAAATCTGTGTCGTGAGTGAGGGTGTGTCAGGCTTTTTTTTATTTATTCTTTGGTAGGCCTGTCTTTTGTTTCCTGGACTCAGCATAATGTCTGCCATCCGTCATGCTAAAAGGGTGAAGTCAGCCACCAGGCCACCCTGCATCCCGTGGGGAGTCTGCAGTCGGACTTTGTGTCCTCACAGCGGCCCATCCCTCAGTCTGGCACATGGCCCCAGGGCCGGTCACACATCCGTGCACATGCAAAACACACAGCAGTGATGAAGCCTAGAGGGGTATGTGCACACTGCGATTTGAACCAGCCTGTCGAAGACATCCACCTCCACGCCATTCCGTGCCGATTTCACTGCCAGCGGCATGTGCCTCTGGGGTGTCTGACCTCGCGCAGCCAGACTGTTCCCGCGTCATCTGTACGCTATCGATTGCAGAGCTTGCGAGACCCTCGCCTGCACGCCTCTGAGTGCTTCTTAGATGCAGCGAGCATCATGTTACAGTAAATACATCACAAGCTCACTACGCTATTGATCGTTGGTGTCCTCATTGATCATTATTGAATTGACATTACACTGATGCACTTCAATTAAGTGCATATATGCCTGGATTTTTTTTTTTCTTCGCTGCTCTTAAACCTTCTTAGACATGCTGAGCTTCTGTTACAGGGTATCTGGTTCTGTTGTGATTGTTAACCTTACTGTAACATTATACCCAGGCAGAGTTTTGACCCATTCTTAGGGGCCTCTGAAGTAGCAGAGAGAAACCTGTGTGGTCGAAGCCTTTGTTTGGGAGGCTGCTGAACTGCGGTTGGCCTTGTAGCTGAAAACCCAGGCTCGGCCGACATGCCACCCCCTTTGTTGTAAGCTCTGTGGTTTTGGGCTCTGCAGGGGCTGCTCCGTTTGCCGTGAAGCCTGCTGGGGGCCCAAGGCAGTGACAGCTGTGATATCGCTTTTGTTTCACGGCTGTTAAACTAGCTTTGCTGCAGAAAACGGCACATTGGGGTTTATTTCAACTTGAGGTACAGTATGTACAGTGGGCTGTAAACATGATTTGCTTGGAGTTTAACAGTTAGTGTTGCTAATCCACGTGTCTCCAGCAGGAGATGCTTCCTTCCTCCCCCCCTGTTTTTCGGTGGCACTCTAGGCTTGGCTCTCCGGTGCTGTAAGCTGGGCTCAGAGCTGGGTGTAGCGCCTTGCCAGCTGCTGCCACCAGTTAGCTTTCATGTGTTTGTCTCGTAGGCATTTTTGGCAGAGCGTCTCCTCTGTGCAATTACGCTTCACCCCGTTTGCTCCGCAGGTCACCTTTTATTTGACTGCAGTTTTGTCTTTCTGTCTGGTGTCCTGCTTGCCTGCTGCCTTCTCCATTCCACTAGAGCATGGTGACGTGTGTCATTTCCCTACTTTTTTTTTTTTTTTTGTCCTGCCATATTTTTTTTCTTTTCTTCAGTAGGAGAGCAATTACAGGATGCTTCTTGTCAAGCCGGTGACAGCAGGGGAAGCTCTTATTTTTATAACCCCCTTTAATGTACCTCAAATGCTGCTTGGAGCTGTGAGAAAAGTCCCACCCGTGTCAGTGAAGAAGTGTGACTCTGATGCATGCCATATGAACCCTGCTGAGTGCACGCTGCTGCAGGCGCGATTGGAGAGAGCCATCCTGACAGGGCTGTCACCGGTGTGGAGAAATGGCACTGAGGCTTTGAGGGGCTCAAAGCCCCCCCATGGGATGTGGTTACTCTCTCCAACCGCTGGCGTCGGGCACGACGGAATTGGGAGGACAGAGGTGCCGGGGGGGGTGGCCATTTAAGGAAGCTGATAGAGAAATGGGGGAAACTACTAGATGAAGCAGTATAAGAAGTGTGAAGCAGTATAAGAAGTGTGTAGCAATATATTATGAGGTGTAAAAACTCAGCTTTATCATCTTGGGAGTAAGAGCAGGTAGTGTAACAACACATTGGGGCATGAGTTGCTGGGCCAGCAGAAAATTAAAATACGTGCTAAAGTACAGGGCAAGTGTTTGAGAGCGGTTAGACTAGGTAGAGGTTGCTTTACTGAGGTTCTTTTGCTGCATGTTTTAATGGGGCTCAGGACACACCTGAAAGTATATTAATGTCTGGGTAAAGGCTTGGGTGAATGGTGATGAGGTTCTTGTATCACTTTTATCCGTCACATTTTTGTGGTCTTTTGGGGTCTTTAAGTGCTCTATAAATTGCTGTTTATTTTGGCCTATTTGCTTACTAGCCCCATTCTTTGAGAGAGAGTATTAAAATATACTAAACGAACTGCTCTGAGTCTTAAAATTCATCTCTGGCATTGCCAGATAAAAACTGTCAAGTTGTGCCAAGCAGTTATTTATTTTTTAACAAATACACTGTTTCCCTGAAGAATCCGGATAAATGTGGAAATTAACTGCTTAGAGTGAATTGGCCTGTTTTAAGTTGCTAATTATGTTACTGAATGTTCATGAGCCTGAAATCACTGTAGTCCTTGCATTAAAGTCTGGGTGTATTAGATGCAATACACAACTGTAGCTTTGTAAACATTTTTTTCTTTGAGGATTGATCTTGTCTTCATCTTTCAGGCGTTTGTTTGCTGTGCCCACGCCTGGGTTATATCTTATTGATGGAAGGAGTAAAGAACAGTTCAGTGTGCAAAGCCTTATTGACTGGTGGCTACATCAGTATGTTTGTGCTGGCTGTCTATTTGAGAATACCTGCTAATTCGTTTACAGCTGAAAAGTCCCCCATAATTACAAGACAGGCCAGTCCTTCCAGGATTAGAGACAGCACAGCCTCCACAATATGGATGAGGTAATTCACCAAGAGTGTTTTAGGAAGCATTCCCTGATTACGAGCAGAGAATTGAATTGACTCCCAAGTCCACCTCCCTGTTTTCCACCCTTAGTTCTGCAGTCATCAATACTATTTTGCCCACACTGAGATGCAGTCTGTCTTTCTGTTTCTCCTTCACGTCCCTTGTTCCTTCTCTGGTGCCTCTTGATTAATCGCACGTAGCTTTTTACCTCTGAAATATTTTTTTCCACATGGACAGTTGGAGAGGGGGCCAGTCATTCCCCGGCGCCTCTCCCGATTTCCATAGAGTGAGTTTTGCACAATTTTTTTGTGACTGCGCCCATCTGCACTGGTTCAGAAACTGGCTCCTTGATCATGTGTCATTAGTTACCTCTTGGTTTGCTGTGCTGCAGGTTTTGGATCTTTTTGTTGTCATCGCCTTATGTCTGTTTCCTTACTGTTTACAAAACTGCTCCCTTCTGTAACACTTGGGTACCTATAAAAATTCCAACATCTCTCCTGGTGTAAAATATGCTCTACTGAAGGTTTCTCAGATGTTGTGGTATTATCCTGCAGATTTTTTTACAGTATACTCATGTAGAATATCCTCAAGGTGATCTCAGTATGTGATTTATATGTCTGAAGGACGCTTCCTTTTGCTCTTCTTTACTGCATTTTTTTGTGCAAGTACCAGCTGTCTACCATGGTCCTATACAGGTATTTTATTTTCTCTTCATTTCGCAAGAAATGATCATATGGAATGTATAATTGTACTGTGCTGTTCCTTACTGTGAAAGGGCTGGGAACATCTAATTGGTTCTCTGGACTCCTCTCTCTTTGTCTGGTGTCCTTGTCCTACTTTCAGATCTGGAACAGAAGACTGATTTTATCGGCCTGAGGGTGAAACACAAGCTTTCATTGATGGTGAAATGTGGATGGTTCCCTTTAACCTGAAACTAAGCAGCATCTTCTGATTTCTGTGAGGTTGATGGTTTGTCGATGAAATGTGTAGTAGTAGTAAGGAATGTCAGGGCAGCCGATGGCATAGTGGTTAAAGACATGCCCCCATATTTTTGAGGCAGCTTGCATAAGGGAAGGTCTTATAGATGAACCTCTGAGTCAAGGTGGTTTAAGCTGAACTGCGGAAGTAGGATGTTTGGCTTTTTAAATGGGAGTAAATGTAGGTCGTAATGCGTCTCTGAAACTGACTGAAGATGTCTTTAAAAAACCCACAGGTAGGGGTGTGTGGTAAACCGGTGCTGAAAAACAACCACTGTACGTGGTACAATACCAGGGTTTTGCAAAAGTTATTATTTTTATTATGTGAATTACTATTTGATATGGCTGAAAGGAATCTGTCTCTCTAACCTCAACACTGACACAGGTGAGGCTACTCTAGTGACGCGTGTGACATTGCGGGAAACAACTGAGAACGACAAAGGGAGTTGGCTGTACTATGTGTAAGTTACAGTTCGAGATATTGCAGTGGCTTCAGCAAAACTTGAACTCCTTTTAAGGAGGGTTTCTGAAGTTAAATATGGAGATATTTCGGCTATGAAAAAACAGCGTGCCCATAAACACAGCCGCTCCATTCTTCAAGCTCTGTTTTAAGTGTTTCTCTCAAAGGGTGGTAACATGTCAAACCTGGCCAGACATCAATCGGACAAACATCCCAACATTTTCAAGAAATTCAAATACTAATGGGTGATAGTTGACTAGTTCATGCCCGTATGTCCATGAAAGAAATTAGTAATCAAAAAGCCTCTCTTTAGTGATGCGTGGGTCTGTTTCATGAGTGACCTGAACTCTGCAATTAATTCAGCCCGACAAACTAAATGTTGCATGAACTGCTTTTTTGAGTAATATGCTTAAATTTTATTTTGACTGACCTGCCCACAAATGACACAAATATTACAGATGGACTGATTGTGATTTTCTTGACCGATTCCAATTTTTATGCAAGTATGACCTATCGAAACTGATTTTTCCCGTTTACGATACTTGTTTGAAATAAAGCACTATAATGACACGGTCATTGAGAGCTCAGAATGAAAGCATGTTTTCCTAGTTTGGAGACCTTTCATTCTGGTGTCTTGCATGCAATGTTTTTATAATACTGTTTTGTGACAAAAGACTGTAATGGAAAACCATGGCTTTTTTGGTATGTTGTAGTAACAGCTGGAAAGTGAGGCAAAGGGGAAAAAGCTATTGGGTACCTAAGTGGCCCAGCCAGCAGTGGTTTTATCTGGAGTGTCAGCTGATGGGTAGCAGCTGACTGAGTCCGAGCTGCTATTAGTAGCTGATACCATGGCTGCCGTAGAAGCGGCGAAGGCATAAATCTGTCAAACTTGTCAGACAGTCTTTGGGTACTGGTGGCCTATTGGGCAGCTAAGTGCCATTTGTTGGTTCCTGGTTTGACACTGTGACCTAAAGTAAGCAAGGAAAGCAACTTGAGTATATTGGATGAGTGGGAGTTCAGTGGCATCAAAGTAGATATACAAGGTGTGTGATGTTCATTGAGATGGAAATTCTCAGAGGCAGTTTGTGGGATGTTTCAGGCAGTGGGGCTGTTGACACAGCTAACAGCATAATGGACTGTGTGGGAGTCGCCTTCTGGAAACATGTCTTCCTTATCGTTCTTGGCGTTTCTTTTCCTGGAGGTTGTCCTGTAATGAGACTCTTTTTTTTTTTTTTTGTCTCCCTGAGCATTGAACTGGCAATTGCAGGTACCCGGGGATCTCATCACTGCCCTCAGCAGATGAATCACCTTATTAGATAAACAGAAGGATGTTACCACTGGTCCTTGCTTGAAAAATGACTGTGACGTTAGATCATCGCATGTCCCTTGTTCCTGGTGGAGTTTCATCCAATTCATCACTGCTTCTGTTGTTTTCGGGTCTGGTTTCTGTGGGCTCTGGCTAGGAAGTGGCCATTGCGTGGGCCTAAATGCTATGTATCAAGCAGTGCTGTTTTCGGGTAGTGCTTCTCGGAGTAGTCAGCAATCCTCTGCCCTGTTCCAAGCTTAATCTGCTCCCTGATATGTATTTCTTATAGACTGTCTCTCCCGATAAAGTGTTCTATCCCCTCTGTCTCTCTCCTCTCCCTTTCTTTAAATGGAGACCCTCTGAACCATTGCACCAGGTGCTGTTTGTTGACTGTGCCTTTTCTTGCTAGCCTATGGAAGTCCCACGCTGGGGTGTCGCTCTGTGTTTGGGAATTTCTGTCCTGTTAGTTTCAATAATTGCACATTCCTGCATTTTTTTTTTTATCGCCCTGTGGACCACAATTTTCTGCTAAATTGAGCACTAGGTCAGGATTTTGGCCATATTGCTGTCATTGGATTGTTTTATTCCTCTTTGTGAGTTAAGAATTTTGAATTATGACAACTAGTGTCTTATGAGCAGATGTATGTTAACCAATAACAGTGTGCTTTGCCACACATAGCATCTTGGGTTCTGTTTCTGCTCGACCCTGCTCACTTGCCAGGTGACTGCTTCAAGCCACTCACTTTTGGATGTTTTCCCTTAGACAAAGGCTGCCTTTCATAGAGTTATTTGCATTGCCGTTGTTTATTTTCCTGAAAGATGCACACAGATTCCTGTGCGGATAAGATTCAGGATTGCGGAAAGGAGACAATTTTGCACAGACTGTTGTTCATTATTTCTTGCACTATCAGCGATGTGACATGAAACCAGGAGCCACAACATTTCTAATGACTCCTGATCAAATAAGTAGCTGCACTTTTTAACAAACAAGTGAAGCATGAATAAATCAATCAGGCAGTGGAATTTGGAAATGGAAGGTTTAATACGTAGTTCTTACCAGTATAACGGTGATTTCAATTTTAAGGGGGTTATTACTGATACACTTTCTAGTTTTTGGCGTGGTCTAGCATGGGAGTGAAAAAGTGATACAGGTACCTGCCTGCTGAGTATTGTCCATCTGGCTTAGTGTTGTGCCCATATTGGCCTAATGTGAAGTGGTCTAAGAAGAATGGGTACCCGATGGAGGTGTTTCTGAGGAATAAGCCCCACATAGTGCCCTCAAAAAGATCAGGGAGTCTCACTCACATTAGGGTTCAGTACGTACTGCTGCTTATTCTGCCGCAGTAGCATTCTGTTACCTTTGCTGGCCTATTTGCAGCTCGTAAATCTCTCGGCTGCTTGCGCTGCATCAGATGAACAGCAGATCTGTGCGCTGCGGGGCTGCTGCACCAGCGCTCGCCTCAGCCTTGGCAGTGGGATGCATGTCTGCTTATGCCAGATAATTCCTGTGTTTAGCTTCTCTGATTTAGAATCATTATTTTTGAATTCTGCCTTTTGTGGGTTCAACTTTACATAATTAATATTAGGCTTCACTGATTGGGGTGCAGTAGTCATCTTTACCTCATGAGGCTATGAAGCTCTTGCTTAAAATAGATTACGAGCTAAACTCGTTGTATAGTGTATAGTTTGGGACTTACATTCCCTGTAGTGACTCTCCCTTGGACTCTATTATTCCGTTATGGAGCTGTGTGTGTGTGTGTGTGAGAGAGAGAGACTGCACTGTATCCTTTAATTGCAGATTGGCAGATCACAATCCTTTGGGCCCTGAGGCTTCAGGCTGGATTGCAGTCCTGCTTATTTTTACCGTGCCAGCTGGTCTTGCCATGTCCTTCATAGCTCCAGCGCCATGCAAGGCTTTGAGTCTCCTCGGGGCACGAGGTCGGCCGCATTCACCGCGGACGGGAAGCTTAAGCTTCGACTGCCAGGTGTATGGCCGGCTGGCCCGACGCCGCAAGCCATCTCGTGATCATTGGCCCGTGGTATCTGCCTGCAGTGCAGCCAGTGTATCAACACCTTGGTGTAAAACACAGCGGGATAGCAGGACCACTAACTGAGACAGAAATGGGTGCCCTAGACAAAGTGCCATTAGCAAGGCTGATGGGCGCGTGTAATTAACCTCTTAATAAAGCGCAGGCATAAAACGGAATGGGACACATCTCTTAATTAAACCCCTGAGCCCAGGGTAAGCGATAGCGTGGTGTTCCTGGGTGCCATTCGCAGCTGGATTGCATCTTCACCTCTCAGGAGAATAGCCACATGTCTCTTCCATGGGGTGTCCCTTGGGCACTAGTTCTTATCTGTCCTTGTGCATTTACATTATCCCAGGCAGCCAGGGGCTTCAGGTCTCTCACCCCCCCCAATTCTTGGAGCCAGAATAGAGGACATATTTCTTTCTGTGAAGCAGTTATGTTTATATCCATATGTTTTACTATATCCATCACTAGATTCTGCCACCCACCATACCAGGTGCTGTAAAGGAAAGCTCACTCCCCCCTGCTCTGGTCAGGGCAAGCCCACACCCCGGGAGCAGAGAGCCAGCTTTAACAAGCAGCCTGGCTGTCTGTGTATGCTCTCGCTAATGCCCCTAATCCCCCTTAGCCTAGGGGCAGCTTGTTGCTTCAAGAAATGAGAACAAAGCGGTCTAGAAAACAATGGGTGAATTATAAAAATACATTGGCCAATAAACACGGCTAAAAAGGAAATTAAATCATAATTTAGGTCACTCAAAAATACAGAACACAGATTAGATGTTGCATCTGACAGCTTTAAATCCATGCAGTAGTCCACGCCTTTTATCTCCTCAGATATTGGTGATAAATTTTTAATCAGCCGAAGCTCTTGTCAGTGAATTCATGACTAATTCATTGCAGCACGATAAGGAAGCATCAGCCAGCGATTCGCAGGGGGAAGCCAACCGCTGTGTGTTCTCGCCTGGCTGAGAGCACACGCACACGCAGAATGGGCCCCGGCTGGGCTGTAGGTAGAGCATGAGAGAGCTGCGGCCATCAGAGGAAAGGCTCTGCTGCTCGCCCATTCATTTCATACAAGTGTGGCCCCACCTCCCTCGCGTGTGATTGGCTGCTCAGCTTAATAGTTCCACTGACAGGAGACTGAGGCAGCGACACTGGCCCTGTGATCGGCTCGCTAGAGGAAATAAGAGGGAAGGCACATGTTGGAGAGGGGGAGAGAGTGAGGGGCAGAGCACTGTGGAAAAACGGCTTCCAAGGGCCAGCCGCTCACATGGGCTGTTCCTTCAGCTCCCTCCTTGTGAATGTAAAGGCGAGAGAGAAACTGAAAGCCTGAGGAAAAACGTGCCCTTTGTGTGGCATTCGAAGCAGCTCCCCATTGAAGCACCCAGCCGCAGGAGTTGCTCAGGGACCATCAGAAGAGAAGAAAGGTTGCCGGTGTCCATGCAGCTCCGTGCACACCCTCAGGCTGAAACCTCAGTGCCTGGTCGGGAACCTGCAGGACAGAATCTCTTACAGGAAGTTACTCTGTTGGCAGAACGGAATCTGGTAGTGCTACTCTGCTGGACTGTTTCCTTTACCTTTCCTTGAGCTGCTGCCGAGATATATAGAACCTAGGAGAAAATGGCTCATGGTGACGTTGGCAAATTTTAATTGTTTGTTGGTGGACTCTGCTCGATGATCCAGTGTGTGTCCCTGGGGGAGCTTTTGCACACACTATCAGATGCCTATCGGATACATAGCCTGTGTCTGCTGTGGAGTGCTGCATTCATTATGATTCTGTGTCTGTTTCAGGGCAGAACAGTCACTCTCTCTTCACTTATTATGGGACCTATTTAATCTCTGTGATGGTGTCTGGCTGGTAAATGGAATAGTTCTTTCAAAACTCTTTTTCTTGGTTCATAGTTCATTAAGGAAAATTACTTATAAATTATGCAGTAACTGTTCTCCATAGGATTTATGTGTGTGTAGACTTACGGTTTGTGCACGGGTTTGAAAAAGAGGAACTACAACACGGTGGTACTAAAGTGGTGCACTGGGGCTGCACTTGGTGAGAACGACACCTTGGTACTGAATGGGACAGCTGGTCAGCCGGCCAGGTCGCCTCCATGTAAGCTTGCTGGTGGAGAGCACGGAGCATGTTACTGCTGGAAAAGAGCAAAGGACACTGGTCTCCTCCACATCCTGTGTGCCGGGAGAGGAGACTCATGTTTGAGTCTTTTTGAGGGATGCCCTGTTTTGAGCCCCAGGAAGCACTTAGAGGACTCTGTTGAGACAAGAAAAAATGTGATATGTGATCCAAAAACGAAGACAATCTGAGTAGGAATAGAAAATAACTCCCCTGCGAGTGTTTAATACCAAGACCTCCTTTTTCTTTTCTTAATGTTTTAAGACTCGCAAGCTTCTTGGAAATGAATTTGCTGATTGCATAGTGACATACAGGAAGGCAGCAGGAGAGTGACTGAATTGGCCCGCAGGGCCTGATAGCTGCGGTCCCCACTCCGCACGACACCCTGCAGTCCGCCAGTGCGCACACACTGGCTCAGGTGACAAGTACTGTACATCAGCCTACAGGGCAGAGAGCGACCGGTGGGTTCTGCCTTCACTAGAGGGGTAGACTGAGGGCGGGAGTTGATGGTCTGGCGCTGGCAGCATGGATGACTCCAGCATCTTGAGACGTCGCGGCCTGCAGGTAAGGGCACCAGCAGGTGGTCAGTCAGTGATCTGAGCATCCTGTTCAGAGGCTGACGAGCTACAGCAAGAGCTGCATCAAGAAGCCCTACTATATGGCATTCTACTCTTTGATATCTCTGCAGTATTTTAGCTCTGTGTGTATGTGTGTGTTTATCGTCCAGGTATACAGTACATTGTGGGATCCAGATGTCCCCACAATGTGATAAAAACCTGTAATTTTGACATTGTGGGGACTAGGGCTGTGCAATTTGATGATTTATATTGGATGACAAAATAAAAATGTCTTTCATATTATGCTCTATCGTTTATTTCGTGGTGTTGCAAAACTGACTGTTTATGGCAACATTTTTTATCGATTGGATGGTAGTTTGTAAGGATACTTGCAAGTGCCACATCCAATGTGTATGGAAGTTTTTATTGGACTCTATTTGTAAACCACAGAAGACAAATATGTATGAAGCTCCACAAATAGTTAACTATCTACAAATATGTATTTTTACATCACATCCACAAAAATGCTGAGCGATTTATTTACGTGAAAAACATGTTATGCACATTTGTGGATCACGTCCCGTTTGTTTGTGGATTGTGCTATTTGTGATTTTTTCTTTTGATTTGTGGATTTTGTCCAGTTTGTACAACTATGGAGCCCCTAAGAGGTCTGTGTGGGGAAAATATATATTTTTTTATATATTTTTTTTCATATCTTTGTTTAAATATCTTTCAGCAGAAGCAAGCAACACCCCTTGGTTTTCCAGATTGCTTTAAGGGTAAATTTTGAAAAACATTTCAAAGTTTGTCTGTGCACTTCACTGTAAATAGCCCTTCTGTCTTGCTTAGTCACTGACTGTGAATGATCACAGTGCAATTAAGAAATAAATGTGTTTAAGAATACATTACGTGAAAGTTACATGGTTTGCATTGTCCCCATAGTTTAATGCTTAAAACACTCTTTACAGCCTGCATAACTTAGGTTTATACTTATTAGTCCATTACTTGTAGGTTTAATACTTTAAATGGACACAGTTCAGCTATTAGTAATGGAAAAGTATATTGCAGGAGAACTCTCAGCTATATCAGAAAATATTTTCCCACCCAGACCAATCAGGGGCTTCACAAACCACAGCATCCATCTTTTAGGAAAAAAAAAAATCACAAATACATCACTATCCACATGTATGTATTTTTGTGTTGTGCAAAATCATATCCATACAGATCAAATTCTGTACCTGAAATTGATTTTTTTTACATTTTTAGATCATTTCTTGGCTATTTCTGAATGCTGTTACATTTGTGACTTTGCTAAATTTTTTTGGATCTTTGTCCAATTCCTAATGCAGCTGATCTGTAGAAAAAAAAATCCGTAAATATGAGTTGCAGCCTTGATTTATACTGTTTTTTTGTGGATATGAGATTTTTTTCAGTCCCCACAAGGGGAAATTCAAGTTTATAAAAATCTGTGACTGCAATCATAAAACTGAAAAAGCAAAAAGACTTGAAACCAAGATGGTGGCCACACAGATGTAGCTCCAGGCTCTCCACTTTAGCTAATTTCGTTGTCCAGGCAACTGTATATTAAAAATAGTCTTATTTTTTTACTTATGGTTAATATTAAGGCTTGATGGGGGTTAAAGTTGTCATTTGGGGTTAAGGTTTTGTCCATAGAAATGAATGGAAGACTCACACACAGATATGAGTACAGGTTTGTGTGTGTGTGTGTAAATCAACCTGTCAGCTGCAGTGTGTCAATGGATTTTACACCCCCTCTCTTGGAGAGGTGTGTCTGACTTTCCTGTGATTCGTGTTTTTCCCTTTGTCATGTGGCCGACTGTGAAAAATCAAGGAAAGAAAATAAGTTGTCGGATGGGTTTTAATGCATCAGACAGAGGGTGAGCCATTGCTGAAAGACCTTCTGCTGGATTTTGTCTCCTTCCTTTCCTGCTGTGGTTAATAGACCCATCCCTGACGGCTATTCGGCAGCTGTCATACTGAGCTCCATTTGTCTGAAAATCCCCTTGTTTTACTTAAAGCTTACTTAAAGTAAGCTCTTTGATTCGCGGTTGTGGTGCATTTGAAAATGCATTCGTTTGGGGGATGTAAAACATGCTGTCACTGTGTTGTCTGACTGTCATGCAACATTTACCTCTGATGCTGTGTGATATTTGCTGACTGTGGTTGTCATTTAAAAAACAAAAAAAAAAACATGGCTACGCTAATGAGGTTTGCGCTCTGCCATTTAAGGAAATGACATGCATTCTTTTCATTGTCTTTGTTGTGGGATTTTGTTGTTGGGGGAGATGTGGTGGAAAAACCTCTGAGGCGCCATGTGGGGTTAATGAACAGGAGATTCCTGTGGGTGTGGGCGAGCGGGAAAGTGTGAACAGGCCATACAGTCGCTTCAGGTCATCTGGCCAGTCAGCTGTGTAGGCGTTTTGTGTCTCTTAATCCCTGTGCTGTGCTGTTGCCAGCACCCCTATAGCTTTGGCCCTGCAGCCTTTCTGGCTCCTTGTGGGGCCCCATGAGAACTCTGGGGCGATGGGGTAGCCCTTAGACCTTGCAGAGATGCACATTTCCCATGAAAGACCCTTATCGGGGAGCTATCTTCAGTTTGCATTTTCAGACTCAGTTTTGAGGCTTATGCTTCTGTGATTTAGAGTAGTATGGTTCTTGTTTCAGGATGGGTGTATTTTCTTACCCTCAGTCTTATTTTTCAAGAAGTGATAAGTTGGTAATATCTCTATTTGTTCGCACTCTATGTTCTCTCTGATGGACATTGTGTAGGAAGGGCACCATTTAATTTCAGTATTGAACTATCAAGTTCTATGCAGCTCCCTGGGAAGGTTTTAATTACTGTCTCATTTTGGAAACAAGTATAGTACCTTCGCTTCCATGGTCACTTAGTCCCTTACCCAATGTACAGTTTTGAGTGACTGCTGCTTTAGTGTACGGTGTCTCCTCCAGCTAGTAATCCAGTTAAGGACCAGTGGCTCTGTGGGTTCTGGGCTTTAATGCGGACCATTTCTGGTGGTCCCTTTTGTTCTCAAACAATAGTGGATCTGTGGCTGTCAGCATTTGGCTCAGCGGATTCTCAGCAGTGTGATACACAATGGTAATATTAACTTTTCTCTCCATTTCCAGCAATTTCATCAGTGGTGGTTATTATTGGTTTATTAAGATTATTTTTGGTTTAACAGCAGACTTTTTTTTTTTTTACCCCTGCTCCAGCTGGATTGTAGTGCCTAGAAGCTGAACAGACAAAAGCACCTAAAATTATATTGGAAATGTCAGCTAACTACTGAAAGGTTTACTAAACTATATCTGGCTGACTTCTGTAGCACTGAGTGATCCTAAGGTGGCCTTTAACACCCTACAAGCCATCGAGCCATGAAATGGTTTTCTTTATATAGTAATTTGCTGGCAGGCCACTGTTATAAATGCATATGGTGGAGTTATAGTCAGAGTGGAGATATGCAGCGTTACCATTTGTAATGCTATTTGACAGTTTTGGTTGCTAAGGAACTATTGCCTCAATCTTAATTTTCTGAACATGGAATGTTTTACTTTCTGTGACTTACAAAGGCATATACTATGTTAGTAATGAAGGACAAATGCTATATGTATGAATTTGAATATTTAATTTCTTGTTAACAGCATGAGAAGTAGTAATTTCTCCAAAGTATATTAATGACATTGTATGTTTTCAGCCTCAGAGGGCTTCTTGGGGGGAAAATGACATGCTCATTGGGGCATTTGTCTAATCTAGCTTATATATATATATATATATATATATATACACAAACTGATAATATGTATTAAAATTCCGTATGTCCTGGTGCTCAGCATCTAACAACAGCATGCCTCAAGGCCACTGTATCTGGTGAGAATGTAAACGTCCATACGTTTGAGGGACCTAGTGGCAAGAATTGCCGGTGTTGATTTAGCAGAATCTGTCTGCTTTACCATGAGTGTCTGTCTGTAGACTCCTTTAGATCTACCTCTTGCACAGGTTGATCGTGCCTGCAGCTGTCACCATCTTGAGCTTCTGCAGCTGACGTGTCCCCCACCCCAGCAGAATGAATAGCCTTGGTTAATGAAGGGGGAAATCGTTTATCATGACCAGCAGATGCTGCTCATTTAGACCCAAACGAACATGCTGCTTGTGTGCTCTGAGGAATGCCTGCCTTTCTCACAGGTATGTTAAGCACCCCATTTTTTATTTTTGCTATCAAAACCTAGTTCTCATCTGAATTTGTATTCTTCACCCCTCCCTGCCCCCAATATCTTTGTCAGCGTGGATGTTGCACGTCTCCCCAAAACGGCTCGGCCCACAATTTTCGCTCTGCTTGAGCTCAGCATATCAGAGACGCACGTATCCCTTCGTCTGTCAGCATCTTTGTCTCGTGAAAGGAGCAGAAGCTGCCACGGCCCAGGTTCTGCAAGATGTGAAAGCAAGTGTTATTGCTTTGTCATTCAGCGAATCCCTTACAGGGGACTCCAGAGGCCCTTCAGCTGTGGGGAGCAAGCTTTAACTGGAATATGCAATGAATATGTTCAGGGTCCTAGTGATAAGAGATGACTGTGCAGTCCCTCTGTTAATAGCTGAATTTGTAGGACTAACAGCTATTTTGAAAATGTATTGTGTAGTTTGCGGACATGCTGATGCTGCAGTAGTAAACTGTGGAGATGAGAGGCTCAAAACCCTGCATGTCATACAGGAGATCTGTGCAGAGGTGGTCCAGTTCTGCCCTGTTAGTGTCCTGTGAGTGGACAGGGCACCGTCTCCTCTCTCAGGAGTACCAGATATATCATCAGCCCCCTTGAGAAGGGGTCACTGTGTTCTCACAGTGCCTCCCCCTTCCCCGTGCTGCATCTTGGCCACATCTCGGCCATTTGCTGTGTGCCAGTTTTGTGGACTGGCGAGCGAGTGAGCAGCCAGCCATGAGCTCACTCAGTGTCCTTTGGCAGGCACCCACGGAACGCCCCACAGACCATGACCTCATCATTGTGCCTGGGAGAGGTGGGACTAGCACGCAGCTGTGTGGGCTTGGAACGTGACCCGTCAATCTCACAGACCCTTTGCATATTGAGGGACACCAGTCTCCAAATTGGGGTGAAACACTACAACACTGGCAATTTATTACATTGTGATGGCAGGACATTTAGACATATGGGCAACCCTTCATCAATGTGGCTTGTTTTGACCATCTAGAGTCAACCAGTTTATCCAGTTTGAGCTACATGGTTTTGTGCTAAATGTCATGAGGGAGTTTGATGTTTGATTTCATGTAATTTAAAAAGGCTTGCTAAATGGACTAGGCAGTCTGTCATAAATCTCAAAGCTTTTTTCTGTCTGAATGGTGGTTCTTGTTTAAGCCCCGCCCTTTGCATCTCATTGGTTGGATTAGAAGTCTGGCCTCTCCCACTCTGGTCGTGACAACCTTAAGTAGCATCTGCAGTCTGTAGGCAGCACTGCCACTAGTCTCTTTTTTTTCCTCCAGCTCACTAGGGCCTTCTGTTTACTGTGTTGTTCTTTTAGTCCCTCCACCAAAAGCTGCTCGCTCGAAGTATGTCTCAGTGGGAGTTAATCAGAGCACAGCAGCAATGGAAGCCCACTTCCAACAACTGCATGTACTGCAGGGGGTGGGGGGTGAGCTTTGATCGCTTCCCATCCTACCCCCATCTGGGCACGTCAGTCTACATTCTTGGCTTTTAGTGAAATTTGGCACGATGCATGTCTGACTGTATTAGGACGTCTTGGAGCCAGGTTTTGCTAGCATGGTAGGGGATGTGAGATGATGCTTGTCCAGTGGCTGCTGGCTCAGCTGAAGCAGAATAACAGTCACACTCATGGTGTGAATTGAGGAAAGTTGTGTGTGATGGACTGATGGACACCTGTAGTGAATGTGGGGATGGGGGGGTGGGGTTACCTTGACGTCCAATGGCTGGGGGGCACAACAAAGCAACCTCAGTTTTAATTTCAGATAGAGTTGCTTGCCTGATAGCTAATGAATGTTCTGGAGGAGTAAGGGGAGGTTAGAAGGTAACTTCTATGTGAAAGCCAATCCTTATGATACCATACATATGTACTTGTATGGATTAATTAATGCCACCAAAATGCAGATATTAAAACTAGTAATAAAATCATTTGGAAAATGCAAATGTGGCAGTTGGAAGCATATTTTCAACTTGTGAAAAGTGGATTGCAGTTAGTGTTAAATTTGTCACTGTTTTCTGGTAGATCTTTGGACGCCTGCTGTAATGAACATCCACTGGACCCCCCTACAGTAACTGGCTTGGGGCAGAGCCGGTTCTCCCAATTGCTGTATTGTGCGTTTATTGTTCTGGCCCATGTGGACCTGCCCTCCACAAGTGTGTGGGAACTGCAAGTGGCTCAGAGACTTGCATTTTATTTTTATAGCAGGACACCAAAGTGCTGCTGTTTAAGAGAATTAATCTTGTCGAGTGTAATATGGGAGGTGGGTAATGCACCAGTTAAGGGCAATAGGATCGTATCCTGAAGTCCCAGAAGGGATCTTCTGTTGCATTTTTAAACAAGGTACTTAACCTGAATTACTCCAGTGAGCTGTCGGTACCTTTTTACTCATGATTGTCGCCAGCACCTATGTACCCCTGTGTCCATGGTTACAGGCCCCAGTGTTCCACCCCATCCCTGAGATCAGTTTTATGCTGATCCTTCTCTTTGGACGTTTGCTGCCTTCTGCCCCATGACCTTAGTCTACTTTGGTCCCAATTGGATGGGGTTAGGGTTAGGTAAGGGTTTAGTCATTGTGAATGGGCTTTTGATGGTTAGGCAACTTTTGTTAAATGTTTTTTATAGAAGTTCCTGGATGAAGACATTTTCCCTTACTGACATTATTGTTAGATGTTTAGGGTAGGCCTGCTCTAAAAACCTTATTGGCACATTTGGAGCAGTCTTCTCCAATATGGTCCATCTGAAGCACGTCATGAAGGACTGAAACATTAACTGGCTCAGGTGGCCCTGTCGCTTGAATAATCTCCTTTGCTGCCTGGAGCGCAGCAGTATCCTAATGCTTTTTAATTATCTAAAGACTGCTTTGCCTGCTGGTTCTCCTGCTAGCATTAGTCCCTAACACAAAGAGGCTTGTGCGTCTCATTTGAAGGTATGCATACTGATGAGGGTTCGGTTTGGTAGTGCGTGGGCCGAGAGGGGATGTGAATCAGGATATTGAAGGTGCTGATGATCTTGAAGCGAGAGCAGTTTTGGCATGAAGCACTTGACGCTCCCCTCTTGGTTAAGTGCTACAGCAATCTGGTAACCATCATGTCCAGTCAGGAGTGAGATGAGTCAGTGTGCCCTCTGCAGTGAGCTGGGGGAATTACTCCCATGGATAAAGACTATGTCACTCACACTTAAAGTTCACATTGCGCAGTGTCGTCTTTTGGTGCCTACGTTGACTTGTATCCCATAGCTGAAATCTAAATGTTACAGGAGGAAGTTAAATGAGAAATGGGGCTTGGCCTTTGTCACTGTGCGGTGTGCAGGCATGCTGTGTTGTCCTTAAAAGGCTCTGCTCATTTACTAACCACTCAGACCTGCTTGATTGTGGTTCCTATTTTATCTCTGTCTCTCTCCCACGTTCCTTACCTCTGACCATCCGTTCAGGTACAGCTAATTGCTCCCAGAGGGCTTCATCGTCATCGTCCTCCTGTTTCTGTAAGTTTAATGGTTCTTCCATGCGTGTGAGTTTGCCTAATGGTGTCTTTAATAACACGGGGGTTTCGTTAAGCTGCGAGGCGGTCGTGTCCTTCCAGATGGGAGAGGGTTTATTCCATGCTGGCTCATGATGGATGGCAAATGCCTGCTTAGCCTTCCCCCTGCTCGAAGCAAAGGTGACCTCACGGGCTACTACAGTATGTGATTGGCTCGATATATGGCTCCATATCGACCCTGTTGGGTCTGTAAGTCCCATTGTTGGTGGTAAAGGGACAGAGAGGCTACTTTTTAATCTAAAGACAGACACACAGGAAAGAGGCTGAGGTACACTGACCTCTTCCCCAACTTTGCTGCTCTATCCAGATCTGTTTATGCATGCTGTGGTCATGTTTGCTTCTCTGAGGTTTATATCTGAATTTCCCTCAGCCTAATCATCTACCACAGCACAGAAACATGATCTGGGTCTTGGCCAGAAGACCGTCAACTCTGTCACATTCAATTTGTTTAATATAGTGCTGGTGTTTGGGTTTGGGGAAAAATTTTAATAGGTGGATGAGCACTGAAGAAACAAAAGCATCACCCCTCCCCAGGGACGTTAATCTTCTACGTACCAGGTAGGAGAGTAGAGCTCGAATCTGCATGCATGTGTCCATGCCCACTCAGCAGTAAATAAATCTCACTCTTTTGCGTAGTTCAGGGTCGACTTGCTTGTTCTCCTCTAGGAAATCTGCCCAATTTGCAGCTGAAAGCCATGGTGGTCACTTAACTTCAAGGGTGCCTGGCTGTTGCCTGTGTAAATCCAATGGGGAAAATCCTAAAAGCCCTGACTGCACCACCTTGAACCAAGGCCCAGGCAGGGTGCGCTTTTGACCCGATAGTTCATGCCCCAACTGTGTCAGGCACTAATGGTATAATGGTTTTCATACCTTTTGCATTCATTCTGAAAAGGCAGGATGAGGAACATAGAAGGTGGTGTGTGGTATAGTGTTCTCTCCCGCTTCATTCTCTTAATGGTTCTTTTTGTGTGTAGTCAATTAATCATAACTGACTGAATTGGATGAGGGAGTCGTACACTGCAGAGTGATGCTCTCAGCAGTGATTAAAAGCCTGCAGAAGCTGGGATCCCAGTGCGGCTCCACAGTCTGGACCATTAATGGCGTGTTGCAGCTTCAGCATGCGGAGTTTCAAGGGTTGCGTCAGCGTACTGTCCCAGTGGCTTTGCTTTTGTAGTACTGAAAGGTGGCTTGTTTGCGGGGGTCAGGTGACTGGGCGTATAACTTTGATTTGTTTGGGCTCCCTTTGCCTTTTGGCTGTTAATATCAGATCCCACTGCTGTTCTGTCTCATATTTTTTTTTCTCTCCTACATTGCTTTGACCTCATTCCTGGCCTATTCCTGTATTCCTGGGAAAATCAGTCCAATAGAAACAAAAGTAGTGATTCAAATTTTTTATTTTTTTTTTGCAAAAACCATGGCAGGTTTCTTTTTGCATTCTGACATTGGTAGTGTGGTTTGCAGTGTCCACCTGTGTTCCTTGGCTCTTGTATGATTGGCTTGTCCTCCTTGTGGAATGTTCAGTCTTTTCTGGAGGATTTTGGATGGCATGGTGAAATCAGTGCCTTCCCTTGTGTCTTGACCGTTCATTTGAGTTAGTTTTAGGGGTGTAACTGCACAAGCTGCTTTTCATTCTGTGATTATCACATTGTGATGTCTGCTGTTGTCCAGTTCGGATGCTGTCTGTGTTCAGTCAGGCTTACACCATGCATTCATTGCAGTCTATGAGAATAATGATTGCTAAGGTTATAATTGTAGTTCATTTATATGCTTGGCTTGTTAATTGCAGTCTGTGTCTGTCTCTGAAGCCGTAATTATCACTTTGCTCTGGAAAAAAAGGATGATTTAAATTATGTACATATTTAAAATCCCCCTGCGTTTGCATTGCCACATAAGATCTATGTGTGCACATCTGTGCATGTGTGTGTGCTTTTGATTAAAAAATAAAGAAAAGCCATTGCTGGGTCGCTCATTTCGAGGTCCTTAGGCTGTTCCGTTCACCCCCTACTGCTGTAATCCGGCTGGTGGGCCCCACTCCCCATTGGCTCTAAATGCAGTTTGATTTGTAATGCAGTTTTTCTTCATGAGGCTGCTTATCTAATGGTTGCCCCTCTAGCCTTTCCATACCCTCTCAGCAACTCGGGAAGAAGTCTTCCTTGCCCATTCTTTCCTAAACTCCATTGCGCAGCAAAGTCTCATGCAGGTGGCACTGTGCCCCCCGGGAAGGGTGCTGCTTTTGGCACAGCCTGACTGGTGTGCTGCATACAGCAGCCAGCTTGTTATCCTTTCACAGTGCAGGCTGGCGTTGGCAGCGGCGTGTGCAGCCCTCGCTCTCTGCAGCCCGTCTCTAATTGCATTTCCCTGCACTTTGGCTGCCTGTCAGCTGAGATGCACTTTGGGAATATTGATGCACCCATCAGGGAGATTGCTTTCGTGCGTGGCCCCGCCTGAGCAGCATGAGGCTTACTTCATTGTACGGCGGAGCTATGTGCCTTGGTCAAGTCTTACTGATGATTGTGGGTAGGGGTGGAGTCCGGGCCACCATTTTTGCTGGGCAATCGACACTGCTCTGTCTGTCTCACACAGTACCCGCTGTACCATTATTTCAGGATATGTAGCCCTTTAACACCCTGCCTGAAACAGATTGACAACTCACTGGGCTTTCAAAAGTAGCCCTGAACCTAAAACTCGCAGCAAGCTTTAGATGGGAATGCCGGTAGAACCCTTTAAAATGAGTCATTATTTTGATTATCATACAGACATGATGTGACCTTTTCAGGGAAGGTCCAGTGGGGAAGAAGTGCATGCAAATGTGTGTGGGATGTGTTGCTCTTGGAGCCTGTCACGCCCTGCCAGCGTAAATGCTGGCCTGGGACAGTGAGGATCTCAGTGCCTTGAATTTTTGGCTCTCTGCTGGCCTTTTTTTGGGTCACGGCCCTCTGAGGGAAACCACCTGCTGCACTCTGCCCTTCCTGCAGGCTTAAATCATTACCTATGTTTTGCTCCTGGGCCAGGGGTACCGCTGTGCTGGCCGGGGGCAGTCTGGGACACACTGGGGCTTCTTTTGCTAGTTCTCCTTGAAACTTGGCCTGACTCGGGTGTTTTCACGGCGGCCTGCCTCCAGGGGGTGGTGGAACTCTCCAAAGTAGAAGAAGTAACAGCGCCAGTTCTCAGTAGTAAATGGAGGAGCCGGACAGTAACATTGGACCTTTCTGTGGCATGTACTGATGTCTGGTAATCAGATTTGTCATAGTGGCCTGGCACACAGCTTCTCAGTCATGTACAATGGACCAGGAGTCTGATTGGACATCCCAGCACGCTTTAGAGGTCACTGGTGTGTAACATTAGTTTGGATCACTAGTTCTGTTATATGAATTCTGTTCTAGTTCTATGAATTTTTAGCATTAAATGTTAGCATGTCCGCAGCTTTACACTGTTTGTCTGTGCCAGGAAAGCCCTTTGAGGAAGCTCCTGCAGAATGCTGGTTTTGGTGGCATTTCCCAGGCTGGACTCCTACAGCACCATTGCATAGCCACTGTTGTAAAACAATACCCCTTGGTTTCCTACGTACCAGGCTCTCGGGTCAATCTCCAGTTAAATGCGTACTGATTTTTTTTTTGTGATGGCATGGTGTTTTGTTTGGGTTAGCAATCTGTGCTGACAGAATTAGGTGGCTGGTGGGGTGTCGTTAGGTTTTGGTGTTTGCGTGGGGTATTTAAAGAGTTGCTGTGTACAGAGAGGGGCCTCGTGTGTAATGGAAGACCTAAGTGGACCCACTACGCTCTGTGTGGTAGCTAATCGATGCTGTAATGGAAGCAAATGGCTCTTGATTGGAGTCTTTGCCTGGCTGCTGGTTTGCACGGGTGCTATGATGATAGTCGGCCTCCATCACACCTCATGCCATGTATCATGTTTGTGCAGCTGTCTTCGGTGTTTGTTTATTAAATTAATGACCCGTGAGAGCCCCTGAGTGCCATGATGGGTTTACAGGTCGTCACATGACCCATGTTAGGGCCCACCCACCGGAAGGACAGTAGTTCACTTACAGCCCACCCACCCTTGGTAAGCTCTGCTTGTCCAAACCGCTTATAGCCCCCTGCTGTGGGGTTTAATTCTTTCCTATACTCTCCTCTATCGTAATGGTTCAGGATCCAAAAACTGTAAGCACTATTGTCTTTGGTCAGTGTAAGAGGATGGCTTTTTCTTGTTTTCAGTGAAACTCTCCTTCCCTCTAGTGGTTGCCTTTGGTATTTTTATCAGCTGAGGTTGTATATCTGTTGTTTTTTAAAATTACATTTCACTGCTGCCTTTGTTCACATATAGACATGTACATGTGAGGCAGATAATTCATCACAAACCATTTTCTTAGTTTTGAGCACTTATCATATGAGTTTCAACATATTTTGTGAAAATAAAATATCTGCACTGTTGAGCTGTGACGTGACTTATTTTTGCTTGGACTGACAGGTGCATTTTCCTCTAATTTTATTCTTTCTTCTGCATTTTAAGTTTGACAGACTTTTTACTTTTTCCGGCCTAATAATCTGGAAAGGAATCATTGCTGCCTGTGTTATGATGCCCTATAATGCCTTTTCTGTTTATTACATACATTTATTCCACCACTCACACACCGTTAAAAACAAGCATCTGTGCTAAAATTGTTCATCTATTTGTTCTTTATAAAGGAGCCATTAATTTTTAAAATTCCATCTCTTTTGAGCCAACCTTGAAAATACATGTTATTTGTCAGTTCTGTACACTGAGACGTTTTTTTTCTCTTTCAGAAGGAACTGAGCCTTCCAAGAAGAGGCAGCTTGTAAGTACATTTTTTAATATAAATTTTGCACTTGCCGAACTCTTAATTGACTAATGGTTCTGTCATTGAATAAAACCTGACAGAGGACTCAGAATGGCAAAACTCCTTTTTATCTATTAAAAAATAGAGAATAAAAGCATTGATGGTGAAGAACGTAACGAAATGCCAAGGATACTGTGTCCTTTCACGCCTGGCTTGCCACTCAGATCTGCTGAAATGTCCACCTATTATTAAGGCTTGAAATCTAATTACTACTTTCAGAGGCCTTTCCTACCCAGCTGTTGCTGAAGACCTTCATTACTTACTGTGGTGTAGTTTAACATCTTCAACCAGGCTGGGCATTGTAATTGTCTGCGGTTTTGCGCCTTGAGGCCCGTTTTGATTTTTGGAACCCCTGAGTAGTGTTCCTGAGACCTTTGTCTGGAACGACATACCACAGCTGAAAAATCTGGGCTGTTGCCCTGAGCAATTTGTAGGGTTTACCTTACAAACCACAGATGTTTGAGCACTAAGTATTGCTGTCTGCTGTGTTACCTGAATCGGCAACTGGGGTCTCACTGAGAAACCCTCCATCGGTTTGACAGTGTGTGCTGCTGAGCAGCTTGGGTGAAGAGGATTCCACTTTTCCCTGAATTTAGCTTTACTTGGAAACCTGGATAGTCTTGCTTGTGGGGGTGTGGGGGGCTAGTCTGAGCGGCAGAGTAGTGGTGGCTCCTGCCACAGCACCTGTCATACTGTGAACAGGCCAGCAGGACAAGGCCACTCGGGGGACTGGTCTTGGTTCCTACTTTGTTCTCAGATAAGCTCTTTAAAGCCGCCATTTGATATGCTGGGATGTGGCAGGTCTGTGAACTTCCTGTGTCCCAGCACTACTGAAGATGAAGAAACTTTAACACAGAACCAAATATAATTATGTCAATTACAGATTCACTGTGTTCATTCTGCTAAGAGTAGGTTATATAAGTTGTGTACTGTGACTGGGGTCAGAAATTATTGTGCAAAGAAGTGCAAAAACCAGCCGTGTGTGTGTGTGTGTGTGTGTGTGTGTGTTCTCAGTGCCTGGAAAAAGAGCCAAGCGTTTCAGCAAAATCCTCCCTCTGGGTGTCCTAAATCTTGTGCTTGTAGCTATGCATTCTAAAATACAACTTATCTTGAACCCTTCAGAGCTGTCCAAGGCAGCATGGATTTTTGAAAGTGTGTTTGTATTTCCATGCGTAAGTCCAGCCCTCTGGCACATCAAGACGGGTCATGCTTGGATCATCATACTGCTCAGGTTTTGCTCCTCTTGGTGCTTTCCATGGCGCGGCCTCTACAGGGCAAAGTGCTGATTGTCATAACATCCGTTTTGTTTAGTGAATCGCGGATGTTTCTGGGCACGGCATAGAGCGTTTTCACGTGTGTTGCGCAATCGCTGGCAATACCCTAATTGCGTTCTTGACCCTGTGGCTGGGCCTGTCAGTGCTGTAAGCACAGTGGATTAGCCTGATGTTTATTATGGTCTGTGCCCCCATACCTCGGCCTCTGCCAAGGTATTGTTTTTCCTTCTACTTGTGTGAGCGTGGGGTGGGGCTTCGCTGTTCCCATGATTCTCAGAACAGTGGCTGAGTCATAGAGGGGGCTATAGTGAACCTGACGTGCTGGTAACAGCTGAACTGCTCTCTGGGGTCTTGTGACATCACAAGAATGCTCACCGGCCTCACGGCAGGTCTGGGGGTCTTGGCTGAGGTGAAAGTCTGTGCTATAGCTCCCCTCTCAGCTGCTGCTCCTCATATCCACATGCTGGATGCTGCTGTCCTCCTGACGGCAGTCTCCTGCTTCAGTCGTCACTGATGCCCAGCAAAGGCCGGGTCATGCTGGTGTTGACGTAGGCGGGCCCCTTTTACACTTCAGCCCTCTGGGATTGGCTCTGCTGAGCGGGAGGACAGCTCTGCAGTTCCACCTGACCTCAGGCTGCACCCGTCCTTCCCCAGCTGTCCCAGTTCTGACAGGGGATCCGAAGAGTGAGGGCGTAACCACTCTCGTCCTCGTCAGCACCTTCCCGAGAGAGTCCGTTAGCCTCTTTGCTGGTTGTAGCTCGTAGTCACTGGTCTCCGCGCAGGGCTTCGGGGTGCCACAGCAAAGCCCTGAAGAGCAGCCATGATGCCATCGCACCAGACGGTTTGTTTCCCAATGTCCTTCTGGCTTCCAGTGGTTGTTTTGGGCTTTGGGGCTCCAGGAACAGCATCAGCCAACATTTGGAATTAGCATACAAGGCGAATATTGTCAGATGAGCAGGAAAGGTGTATGAAATGTACGTTAAGGTGAGCTCCTACGCACACTGCAAGGCGATGATCACCTTCTGAATCTGCTAAACGTGGCAGCATCACTTATCCTGCAAACATGGGTCGCATTGCTTCGTCACGGTGGAATAACTGATGCTGGTTTTTCCTGTCACTGGTGGTGTTGTGTCCATTTGGCTACGAGTTGAAGGCTGTTCGATTTTTTTTATTTTTTCTTAATTGCTGATATCGGTTGTTTCTTAATTACCCTGTTAGCGTATTTTTTGTCGTAATTTCTAGTATTGCTGCCGATGGCTCAGTCGTTGGAGCCTGTGAGTTTGGGGCCGGTCGTGAGGTGGAGATGAGCGAGCCTTTCATCCTCCTGCAGACATGAAGAAGAGAGAGAAACCCGGAGCGCCGCACCTGCGCATCCAGTAAGCCTGTGCCAGGACACGCGTGACCTTATGCCGATCTGCGTGTGTATGCGTGAGAGAGGGTACACAGTGTCTGGAAGGCACTCTGGGGACTAACGCAGCATGTAACTCCCAAGGTTCGTAGGCTTGACTGATGAAACGGGGGGGCCTTCACAGTGTGTCAGTGGGGGTCTGTTTTCAGTGAATGACAGAGGCAGCTGCAGGCTCAGCTTACATCTCCTCTAACCTGACCTGATGCTGTGGAAAGAGTTCGCCCTCAGCCAAGGTCTCCCAGTTGGGTTGGGGGTGGGTGAGGAAGCGAAGAGGGAAATCCTTTGTCAGCAAAACAGTGTTGCAAGACACCCCCAAAGTGCCTCTTCCACAGTGAGGTGGTGACGCAATATTGGGCCACCGTGGCTGGTTCTTGGTCTTCCCTTGGTGCCAGCTGTCTCCTCCGTCTTACCGTCGGTGGCCTAGTTCTGTCCCCGTATCTGCTGGGCCGGTGGGTGGCCCTGCAGGCCGAATGCAGGCACAGTCCGTATGGGTCTCTCCCAAATGGCCGGCGAAAAGCCCAGACTCGCCTCACCAGCCGGACGCCTTATTTGTGAAGCTGATTGCACACAGGTGCAGTCGGTCATCGGTGTCCCTGGGCCAGTCTGGCTGCAGGCGCCTACAGTCTGTGCATCAGCATCACTTCCCCATGTCGGATCGTCGCCGTCGTTCCCCATGCCAGAGCTGGCATGTGACATCATTCCACGTCTTGACAGAATGAGAGCTTAGCTTTTTTGGTGGGGGTGGGGGTGGGGGGGCTCTCATCCTCTCCTTTTGGGCGGGGGGAGGGAGCCCTGACAGGGCTGAGCATCCTCCCACGTCTCATCCATCCCAGCTGTGCTGCCTGACAGGTTGTCTGCGTTCCTCTGCGAATCCATCAGGCTTGTGATTGTCACTCCTTACAGTTACTGCTGGCTCTGTTACTTCAAAAATAATTACCTTAAGGTACCTTGTTTACATAACCAGCCTCAGGTAGAGAAGCGTTTACAAGAAGAAATGTGGCTGGGGGTTCGAATGTGGCCAGGTGGGTTGCTGTCATCACACACTGGGGTGCTTTAGCCAGACTGCTTCAGTAACAACTGTGTGAGCCCAGTAGTCTGGGCTTATTCCGAGGAGCCCATCTTAGATGGAGGATGACAGTCGGAGTTCGTTTAACCAAAGGCTCCACAGTCATGGTCCTATGTGAAGCTCTCAGTAAGTTTGCTCTCATCATTCCCTCTGGTAATGACCCATTTGTTGCTTGTGGGATGTATGGCATCTGAGAGCTAGAGGGAGTTGTAGGACACAGAGGTTGATGTGCACATACATCATAAATATAGCTGCTTCACCTGTTTCGCTGTTGTTGACTGGTGGTGGCTCACAAGGTCTCTCAGCTAGCAAGCATTGCTATGATGCGGCGGAATTTCCTGAGGGGTGTCTCTTTACTCTATGCACGCGCACACACGCGTCCCTGATCTCCGCAGTATCACTAGGAGACTCAGTTTAGGTGGGCCCTCCCCTGGCCCCCAAGCTCCAATACGACCCCCAAGTTAGACGACCGCGTACTGGCCCTGCGTGAGGGGTATCGGTTGTGTTTGTGAATTTGATCCACCGCATTTCTGGCTATGACCGCTATGGCGTGATTGGGTGACCTGCTATTTCCTTGTACAGGCATCGCCTCTGGAGCACCCATCTGATTGGCTCAGCTTGTGTAGCTGTGTTAGAGATAAAATTAAAAAAGCATTCTGTAGGAGCTGGTAGCTGCTTTTAGGCATGTATACAAGTGCTGGTGCTGTGCCCTGACTGTCCCCGTGCTTCCGTTTCCTCTCTTTCACCCTTCACCTCCCTCTGGTTCCCTACCTAGAATCTGGCCAACCACGCAGCACCGCTGTCATGGCAACAGCCTTCTCCAGCAGCTGCTCTCTCCCACCTTCTTCCCCGGCTCTCTACACTCTCATTGTGCAGGGGCCCTTGAGCGGCCCATGTCTGCCCCAATTCTAGGCCCCTGCAACCCTCTGGCCAGTCCCTTCCACTGGAGGTAAGGCTGCTGTGTTTGGACCTGTGGCCTCCTCCTTAACCCTATGTGATGATGCTGGCCACGGCACATTTTGTGATCCCCTGGCCCTATATCTATCCTCCAAGACTGCATTTTAGCCTTGCTGGCAGTGCCCAATGTGGATTGGTTCTTCTGGACAAATTTGAGATGAATGCTTCAGTAAATGACACGTGTCTTGGAGTTGCCTGCTAATGCACATCATTCGGGTTAAAGTGGGTGTCCTTCCGCCTGCCTAGCTAATAGTGGGTGCCTGCTTTACCCGAGACAAGCCCTGAAAACATTAACTGGCTGGCTTGTCTGGGACCATTCAAGAGGGGAAGAAGTCTTCAGCCATAAATTGGTACCTGAGCACAGCCGCATGTGATGACTTCTGATTGGTTGACATGAGCAGATGAGCCTTTTACAATCCTGCAAAATGTCGATTCCCTGCTGTAATTGACCCAAGAAAATTAATGAGCATGGCTAGCTTTACTTGCTCCCTCTCTCTAACCTGTCATAGCCGAGCTGGTGATACTAGGGTTCCGTTCAACAAATGAGAACCAGCTGTGCGTTGTCAGTATGGCTGGAAATGATCGTTCTGTTTTTGTGTAAGAATCAGAAATCTGTCTCGAGTCTCCCACTGTCCGTGAATCAGCCCATCACTGTTTATAAGCTGTTTATGCAGGACAGATAATGCACCATCTGGTGTCTCTTCATCTTGATGCTGGTTTTGTGCCTGGGTGCTGGAGGGCATTGCCAAGAAGGGCCAGCAGCGGGGTTTTCGCTGATGTGCTGGATGAGCGGGAAGGAGGCGTTCCCTCTCTACTGTGTGAGGGGGGTCTTGTTTCAGGACCGTAATCTCCCCACAGCTGGCTGTGGTTCGCCCACTGAGCCAACATGTTTGATTTAATTCCTCCCTGCCTACAGGAATGTACTGATCGCTGCAGCCGGCTGTATTGCATACACTGAATGCGACGCGATTGCTCATGGTTTCGACATGCTTGTTTTTGCTCGCCTCTACCTTACTGATGCAAGTACCAGACCCTGCCTCTCCTGTGTTCCTCACATGACAGCCACCGGAGAGGGGGGGCATCCACAGCCCCCAGCCAGCCCCCCTCGCTGCTTTTTGTGGAGTTAATCAGTCTGTACTCTGCAAGGCAGATTGTCAGGCCACGCTGCCTGCATACAGCTATGCCATTTATCTGTCATCCAGATGTGTTTTCCAGTGCATTTCACCATTAGATGTTGTAAATGCCAGTTAAGGGAATGGGGGGGGGGGGACCTTTTTTTGAGATCAGGCTGGTTATTGCTTGATGGCAATAAATAGCAATGGATGATCTGTGAGCTTCTGGAGTGTTCCTGCCTGTGTCGCCTCACGAATTCTCAGGCTGGAGTGACAGAGCACTGATTTTACTAACGAGCTGGTGGGAAAGCAGATGAAGCCGGACGCAAGCTGTTTCTGCAAGAGGGTGCAGCCGTGAAATCGTGCATTCTCCTCTCAGCACGGTAGACTCAGCTCATGTGCACGTTTCCTCTCACTCGGTCCGTGTGACCGTGTTTCTGTTCTCCATGCACAGGCTCAGTGTTAAAGATCCCACTGCCTGCTTGCCTCTGATTCTAAAGCCCTGCACTATTTTCATGGATGCATTATCTGGCCCCAAGCTACACTCAACTACAAACCCATGTCATAATGTGTACGTCTTGTTTCACTCACATGTGATGTAGCATCAAAACATCTACACTAGTATGCATAGTTCCATTTTGCTCATTATGTTTAAAAGATGATCTAAAATAGCCTGAGCTCTGGACTTCCCTTTACACTGCTGGTGTTCCACAGTCCTTTAAAGGAGAACCCCTGCCATAGCACAAACAGTCCCTCAGTGACTCGCATCTTGTGTAATGCAGTGATCACATCAGACTGTTATGTTCCTAAATGTGTTGTTCCCTTACACTGTAAAAAAACACAAAGAGCATAGAGCTATGATGGAAGATCTGGAGTTCCTGGCATGTGATTTATGATCACCTCTAACTTTGAGCTCTCTGGCTTGGTGCTGATCCACCTGCTTGGTGGTTGCTTCATGAAGGATCCTCTGATTGGACCTGATCCCCATAGACCATCCCTGTACTGTCAGCTCCTGTCCGAGCCCACGTCCTACTGTGTCATGATCAGCTGTTTGCGGCTGTTATGAAACATGCACCTTTCGAAATCAAACCGTAAAATAGAAACCTCTGGGTTTTCACACCCTAAATGAGAAGCTGTGAAGTACCGCCTTCAGAAACTGGTTTCTGTGGTTTTCAGCAAATAGGACCTGAAATGGCCCGCAGCCCTTTTTCTTCAATGAAGCAATGAAGGTTTTTTTTTTTTTTTTACACTCTCAAATGCAGGCATGCTGCTCGTCGCGAACCTGCGTGACCCAGCTGTGATTCCAAGCCGCCGCCCAGTGGCGTGTCGCTCTCGCACCCGCCTGCTAGCTTCTCTTTCCGCTCTTTGTGTTGGTTTGTTTTCTTCTCGGCTGCTTCGCTCCTGAGTGCTCCTCCTGCTCCAGCTCCAGGAGGCGCTCTCTGGTTTGCCTAAAGCCCCCAGCTAAAGCGTCTGTGGCCCGTTTGATGTCCATGATGGAGCTATAGCCGCACGCCTGCCGGGCTTTTCATCTCGTGAGCAGCGTGTGATGGGAGATGTGCCCAGGCAGGAGGTGGAATGGTGCAGATCGATTTTGTGGTGGACTCTCATCCAGCTCACATTTATTTTCATTGGGATTTCTTAAAGACTGGTTCTCCCTCCGCCGTCTATACCTCGCTCTGCCTCATAGAGTGCATTGTTAGCAGAGAATTCTGGGTAATGGAAGGCGGTATTACCAGCAGGCACCCCGCAGGGGAGAACTTGGACGCAAAGCACTCGCACGTCATTCGCCAGTGAGACGTGACTGAGATATTATCGTCTGATGTGCTCGCGCGCCTGTGAGTGCTGTGGTCGCAGTGCCATGTCCGTCCCGCCCAGCCTGACCCAGATTGAATGAAAACGACAGCATTCTGCCGGCCGTATAAAATCGTAAGGGCAGAGAAACCAGTCACGCGGGGCCTGACATCGCTTCTGTCTGGCTGTTGATCCACCTCTGGTGAGAGAAACAGCTGGACATGAGGAACTGAAATGTACAGCTGGCTGTGTCCAGCTTCTATAAGGTCTATAAGCGTGGTTTAAACCATTTGCAATGTACTCCCTCAGTGTGTGAGTGGGGTCTGGGAAGGGGAGGGAGGGAGAGGGAGAGGGAGAGGGAGAGAGAGAGAGAGAGGGGAAACGTCCACACGGATGCTCATCGTTCGAACGGCAGGCTGGCAGCGGCGGCGCTGTGTCCCTGGCTCCCGTCTCCCGCTCGCCTCGTCCCCCCGTCTCCCATGACAGCCATGCTGTTGGCTCCCCGGGACCATGTCTGACTCCTTCTGGACGGTGCTCTCCAATTTCTCCCTTCCTGAGAGGAGCATGCTCCGCCGATCCAAGAGGTAGGGAGGGTTGTCTCCAGCTCGCACCGCTCTGCCTGTCAGCTCGTTTGCTGTGGAATCGTGTGTGTAGCTGTGTGGGAAATCGAAAGGCAGGCGTAGCACGTGCTGGTATTTGTGTCTCCGTTTGCGATGTCACGTAACAGATTAGTACTGTTAGATTTTACAGAAAAACTGAAAAGAATTAAGTAGCCTTCCCTCTAATATATGCGGTCAGAACAGCGATGCAGTTATCGGTGTTGGCCAGGGTATTTCCACTGGAGGGCTGTTTCCTCGTACTGGGATGTGTGGAGAAGCTGCCTGTGCCTACTGCAGCCTGAACTGGCTTTTCTTTTCTCTGAGATTGGAATCTCCTCTCTGTGTCTCCCGTTTTGATTCCATCTTGTTTTTGCACTGTACACGTGTCATCCCCACTTATGAGCAGGGCTGTCTGAGGACCTGCAGCCATCCAGCGCATCTCGCATCACTCCCTAGCTGTGTGCCTTTATTGCTTCGGTCCGTCAGCGGTGTGGATGCGACCAGCACAGCGCAATCTGTCACTGCCTGCTGCTGATTTCTGGCATGGCGTCGCTGGGCGTCGATCGGCTGCCGGTGGAAAGGGCTCTGCCATTGAAGGGGAAAGGAAGGGCTGTCAGAAATGGTTTGTTTATGAATGACAGCAGCCCCCGTGGGCCCTGAACACTGCCGTGAGCTACAGGGAGGGGTTTGTAGGGGAAACCCCACTGGCCTATAAGGCCCCACCCACTGTATTGTGCGCATCATAGGTATGTGGGTCCTAAAAATGTTTATTTATTTATTTATTTTAACTTGAATATTCAGTCCAGCTGGCTCTTTGTAACCGTGTCCACTAGATGTGTGGTGAACATGGCGGCATATGGGTGCTCTTCTTCCCCCCGTTGACGTTTTGGCAGGTCGAGCCCATCTGTGTGAAGATTCTGTGCCAGTTCCTGCCACCTTGGGCCGCGGTACCACCCGCCCCTCAGAGCGAGGCGTGCCCCCATGCTGCTCTGCCGGAGCTTGGTCTGCCCCTGGTGCTGCTGCCAGCCCTTCTCTACTCCCTGGCTGGCTTTGAACCCCGAGGCCCGCGAGGCATCTGTTGTCCCCATGGTAGATGCGGCCTCTCGTGCCGCTCCGCTCCAGGCCTTCAGTTTCAGCTTCTGCAGTGTTGTGGGCCCTGGTGGTCGGGGCCATGAATGATTCAACGTGCAGAACTCACCGGGAAGTCCATTTACACATTCAGGGCTTAGGATGAGCTGAAGGATTAGATTTAGCAGGGCTTTTCTGGGGCGTGGGGGTGGGACGGAGATGCTGGGGTGCTGTAATGAAGGGTTTCTGAGGAACATGGCATTTGACCGGAGAATGTCGTCACAAGCTTCCCCCCCCGAGTGTGTATGGGGGGAATGACCAGGGGCGTCACAAGCCCCGAATGTCACAGACTTTAGCAGACCTTCTCATTTCCTTTGTTCTTTCAGTCCAGTGTAGCATTTTGTGGCTGGGGTGGAGGGCACTGTGCCAGTGCTAAGGCTTTACGACCCCCACTGTTGCTGCACCTGTTGATGTTACATGCTGAATGCCTCTCCGTTAGAGTGCTGTGATCTATATTTAACTGGAAGCAAGCATCTCGACAGTATCCACTGTTTTATGGATGGAGATTGTTAGTGTGACGGGACAGAAGGTTAAGCAGGTCTTAGTGGGTCTTTAACGCTAGAGCTTCCAGGTCGCCGTTTCCAGGTCTCCGTTTCCCGAAATCATAGAGGTTGGATTTTGTTACCACGCATTCCTGCCCCAGGGCAGCCAGTGCCGATGTTGACGGGCATTCACCCCCTCGAATGGTTGTCTTTGGTTTCGCATAAGACCAAGATATCCTTTCAGTAGAATCTGCAGGAGCACCGGTAGTAAATAATCTGACGAGTGGACACACTTTTTCCCCTCATTATGAGAAGGAAAGCTTGAGCTCTGCCGTTTCTCTGTGGTACCCGGTTTGTGAAGCATACAGAACCACAGTGGGTACTCTGTGTGCTTCAGAGGGACCTGTGTGCTCGTCCCCATGCCTCAGTGTGCATTTGGAGTGCTTCTGGAATCCCTGTGGTCCTGCTCACTCTTTAAGTAGATGAGACTGGTTAAATTATTAATGGCCCTCAGCAAGACTAAGCATGCTGTCTAGTTGCGGTGAACCGACATCAACGTCTCACTGATTTTTGACTATATATGAGTATATGGCCACAGATGTCTCCAGCAAAAGATTCAGGAACACTCATGTGGGCAGTTATGCCAGCTGGAGGTAGAATCTGCTGTAAACTGGTGAGAATTAAAATAGTGGAAAATGTATCTGCTAGTATCGGATAAGAATCATTTTGCTTTGGGGTCCAGATAGTCCCCTGGGTTGAAGCCTGTATTGAGGCTGAGCTCTGAAATTTTGGTGGGTATGTTGTACTCTGAAAAGAATGTTGCAACCTGTGTGTCACACTTGCAGGCTTGTCTCTGCCTCCTTCATTATCTGGGAGTATGTTTGGATGATGTCACTCATCGTTGACCCACCTGCTGCTTCAACTCCCCAGCCGACACGTATAAAGGTCAAAGCGTGACAAACTAATTCTCAGCCTTCATTTAGCACCTTTGCGGTATTGACAACTAGGCTGCTCTGCTGTCTGCTGCGCGCATTGATGATGGAAAAAGGTCACCTGGTAAACAACATTTGATAAGTATGGATTTCATGTAATTTCCTTGGCTTTCAACTCGAAGTGCCAGTGAGACGACAATAACCGATAAAGCTCCTGCCTCGAGATGCTTGCTGCTTTGGCAAACTTGTCACCTCATCTGTCCTGTGCTCTGGGTGGTGGCGGGCGGTGGTCTGTGCCTCATCTTCTGACCTAATGTATAGGCTGTAGATGGAGGTGGAGATACAGGGGGTGGCTAAATAAGCCATGGTGCTGCAGGTGGTAGTCAGAGGCCTGTTTTTACAGTTCGGTTGGATTAGGAAATCGGTTTAAACGAATTTCCTAGTTTCTTTTAGTAGTTTTTTTTTTGTTCTCTCCTGTGGCTTTGTCAAGCAATTTCAGGAGAAAAAGAATCCATTTTGTTGTTAGTGTTTCAAGAGAGACTGTCATTGCTGTAAATTCAATTTATTCTCTTCGTTTTCTCTCTCTCTCTCTCTCTCTCTCACACACACACACACACACACACACACACACACACACACACACACACACACGTGCACAAGAGAGAGAACCAAGTAGAAAACAGTCTGTTTTCAAAGCCAAGTCAGGGGAGTGAATCACCCCTGAGAAGAGAGGTGAAGAGTGTTGACTCGCTGGAATTGTTCACTTGAAAGCTTTATGCCTCTAGCCCATGAGCACTGGACCAAAAACCGCCTCCATTAGTGTTGTGATTGTTGACACTGGTGCAAGTCATCATGGTTTTATTTAAGGGTCCAGTTGTTCATCGTACCTGCATTCTCAAAAAAACGGGTCAACCTCTAAGCCAGTTGTAACATCTGCTGGTGGTTAATGGTTTGCTTACTATTCATCCGTGCTTCTTCCTTCCTGGACAAGGTCAGGTAGGGCTGGAAGCATGTCCCGGGCCCAAGAAGGCAGGGGCATACCCTGGGCAGGATCAGTCCATCACAGACAACATACACAAACACCTTACCCTCAATTTAGAGATGCCAGTTGGCCAAACTGTGTGTCTTTGGACTGAAATAGCTGGGGAAAACTCATGTGACACATGGAGAACATGCACAGTCCACACGCCCACAGTGGAGGATTCGAACCCTCAATATGCTGAACACGGCTCACTAAAAGTGATAATTATCCCATCTTGACTGCTGTATGTTTTCTGGGAGACGTCACATGCAGGAACAAGGGAGTTAATGTCATTTAGCCTGTTATTTGTGCAGATGAGCAGGGAGACAGTGAAGCAAACCCATGACTGCAGAGAGCCGCCGCTGCTGTGAGCTTAACATAGCAGCAGGGAGCCAAACCCAAGCTCATGCTGGCAGATGGAGGAGGAACGACGTCCTGCCGTGTCCCAGGCTCCTTTGCTTGTGGGTAGATTGATGTTATGGCAGAAAGATTCACTCCTCGCTCCTGGCTACTCCTCTGTGTTTTGGTGCATATGTCTCTGCCCAGAGATATAGTGCCTGTGGGCTGTGTCGGCATCCAAAAGAAGCCAATCCACTGAGCTGTTGGAACCTCCCAGCTGCAGTGCCCGAGCCGATACCGGAGCTGGGGGTGATCCTGAAATTCGGCTAAATGTGGAAACCAGAGCTAATTAGCATGGCTCTGCTTGGCATCGCATGCAGAGTGAGGAAAACACAATTTCTCCCTCAATTACCGTAATTAAGGCATAACTTTCATTTCACACAAGTGACTCCACACAGCTGCCCTTATCATTAATATGCAAATGAGCCTCCTCTGTGACAGTTGTTTCTTTTCTTGTGCTCACCTTGGCATGCTGTTTTGACGCATTAACACTGCCAGCATCCACCCCCAGCCTTTGCAGAGTGGGGTCTTGCTGCCATTGTGAGTCTTGTCCAATTTCCTGTATCATGTCATTATTGCAACCTCTGACTAAATTGAAAATGGCCTCATTTTTTTGTTTCAACCCCTACGCCATAAACTGGAGAAAATAAAAGCCGATAGATTCAGTTCCTTCTTTAGACCCATATCTGCTGGATGAAGTCTGCCAAATCTGCAGCCTGCGGTGGATTCAGCCGTTGGGGCCCGGTGGGAGACCTGGCAGGTCTGGGGGAGCCGCTCCCACTCACCCAGGGCTGTACAGCACGGTCTCGGCACCTGACAGGACTGTCACCTCCTCCCCAGTGTCAGACCCCCCTCCAAAGCACACATCTGCGGCTGTAAACAAACCCTCCACGGTCCTGCTGCTGTTATAACACAAGCTGAATACTGAAATTGGTGTAATGAACTGGAGAGGAGCACTAAAGAAGCTGCTTAGTGACTGTCTGCGGTCGGATGCATCGCCTCTGCCCCGGCGCCTTCGTTGTAGCTCCCAGCTCACGCAGAGGGTCACAGAGCCACTGCACACCCAAACCCATGTGACCAGGCTGTTTCCAATACCTGTGTGTGAGAGGACTGTGCCTTGAGGGGGCGCCTGTAGTGCTGCCTTTCTGGCATCGGTCCTCCCGTCAATTTGGAGGAGCTTATGTAGTCGACTGAGGTTAGCCTTGCGGATTGTCTACCAGAGGATGAGCTGAAGCATTAGATTTAGCAGGGCTTTTCTGGGGGGTGGGGGTGGGACAGAGATGGTGGGGTGCTGTAATGAAGGGTTTCTGAGTAACGTGGCAGAATTGTTCTGTGTCGTTATGTCAGTGCAGGAAATGAAACTCAATCCCCTCCGAGTTTGCAGAGTTGGGTTTGTGTCTGCAAAATATTTATTTTTAAATTTTGTTTTTAGCGACTGTGTGTGTGACAGTCCAGGATCCATTTTAATGAAATTCGCAGGTCATTAAGTCACAGTTGCAGCAAGATGTGCTTTGTTTCTGACAAGGGGTTTTGTGTTTTTCGATGAATAACAAAATGGTCCAAGAAGGTCTGCAAAAAAGGTTAAATGCCCTGCTTTTGGTGCTGATAATGTGGTTCTCTGTGATGCTGCACATGGTCTTTACAGTGTTTAGTGGTGTGTGAGTCTCCATGCCCATTCTAGTCCCCTACATCTGCCTAAAGCCGTTTCTCCACCCCCCAGCTGCCGGACAAGCAACAGGAAGAGTCTCATAGTGACGTCGAGCACATCCCCCACCCTGCCCAGGCCGCACTCCCCACTTCATGGCCACACAGGTAAGCAGGATGACACCGATTACCTGCATCTCAGGAGTGGTAGCTGCAGGCTGCCGGCATCTAGCAGTGATGATGTAAGGGAGGGGATGGACGTGGACACCGAGATGTGGGTGATTGGGGAGCACTGTGAGCTGTGGGTAATGGGCTGCCTTTTAAGGCTGTCTTAGGGAGGCTGTGTGATGCATTACAGATTAAATCCTATTCAAGGTTGGCATTAGTCCTGATTAGGGATGCACCGAATCCTGATTTTTGGGGTTCGGCCGAATACCGAATCCACTGTTTAAGATTTGGCCGAAACCGAATACCGAATCCTACTCGTATCCTTATTTCATTAACACAGTAAAACACAATAATGAAGTACGGAAGCGCATTATTGCCACAACATAAAAAAATTATTCTCAGTATCACGTTATAACGTGAAAACAGCATGTTAAAACGTGAAACGGTATCCCGATAGAATAAGTTACACTCATTACATTTGCACTGACACCAGCATGAAAGCA
>JAABNY020000032.1:18030630-18063862 GCA_015164015.2 Brevimyrus niger
TGTGTACTGCTTAGGGTCCTTGCCACCACGAGACAAATTGGCATTGCAAATTGAACATAAAGCTCGACTTGAATCGCTTTCTTTTGGTTGAAAGTACTGCCAAACAAAACTTTTTTTGCTTATGAGTTCCATCTTCAGATTCTTACAGCCTGCTACATTCGAACGGGTCCTATGTAAACACCGTCACGTAATCAACGGCCGGGTGACGTCGTAGTGCAAGTCTAGGGTTCGGTTTCGGTGGAAAATAAATCTACCGTCAAAAAGCCCAGGATTCGGCCGAATCCGAATCCTGGATTCGGTGCATCCCTAGCCCTGGCCCATACAGGAGACGGGGATGGTTCCAGAAAAGAGCATGTTATGTCTGTGTGCTGTCCTGTATGGTGTATACTGCAAAAACACTATGTTGAATGCACAAATCATGTCATCATCTCACTCAATGTCACTACTGCAACCGCAGAAAGTGGGTGGAATACTGAAATAGTCCAGTATGTCATTAAAGCTGAAATCACACCAAACTACAAGTCAGTAGCAGTTTCAGTCTCATCTATTCAGTAATAAAAAGTCTGATAAGTGTCTGTTCTGTATTAAAATACAGCGCTGCTTCCTAGCTTTATTGAAACTAGGCTGATGATTTTTTTATTACTTTTCCATAGGGCCAGTCACTTGAGGGAAGAACAGGAAATTTGGTGTTTTATTAGAAATGGGTCCTACTTACAATATTGAAATATGTGCACTGATTCATTAGAGACGTGTCAGTTTATGTAGTAGCACCGTTGCTTTTTCTTCACTTTAAAATTATTAGTCTGTTGCAAATGCCTGAAACCTGTTGTACTAAATTTCGTGTACGTGAGAATGCTTAGTATTATTGGAAAGGTGACATTTTCTTATTTCGGCTAATTGCTAATCATTGCAGAAATGTTTCTTATCTTTTCAGAAAGGCAGGATCCTGCTCATGTTTTTGGGCTGGCAGTAGGGTCCTACTCGAAGGACGTGCTGTTTACTGGGCCTATTCTGGGCATTGTGCCCTTCTGGCTGGGGTGGGGGGGGTGTTTATCTGGCTATGCTTCAGATGGTGTGAGGTGGGGACTGTTTTGTTCCCTTGCTTACTGAGGTGTGTTTTTGGTGGGGGTGGAGGGGTGGTGGTGGTAATGAAACCTTACAGGCTTTCCAACACCTCTGTCAGCTGGTAGCACCTCACAGCCAATGCACCCCCCCCCACCCCTCCATGCAGTCCTGCATTTTTTTCCTTTTTTTCCCTTCAATGGCGATATTTAAAAGGACAGGATGGAGTAAACGTTGACCGTGTTCAATGCAACGCAGCAGCGTTTCATCCCTGCGTGGCTGCTGAGCAACCTACTGTACATGTGTTTGTATTTGGGGTTGTTGGGAATTAACAACTCTGTGGGCTCCGGTCATCTAGGCTGGGACTGAACTGTTCCTTTTTTTTTGTTTTTAAAGTGGTCAAACCATAGTAGCATGTTAATTCAGTGTCAGTTATTTCACATTTGTGATTTTAAAGAGTCATAGACAGGCGTTTTTATAATAGACGTAAATCTCACTCCACAGAAAACATGCACTGAAATTTACCTCCGACCACACACTATGCCAAAGTAAGGAATTGTAATTCAAATAGATGTGTGAATGTGAATGCCGCACCCTACCAATGTGCGTGTTATATCCACTGTGTGTAGTGCAGTTGGTCAGTCGTCATCTACTGTATGCCAGATTAGCAAATCTTCCTGCTCTAAGGGCCTGTTTGCGATGTCTGGAGATCAGTTCTTTTGTTTGGTTCCACCGGGTGGTTATCCCTTCGTCAGCGAGCTTTTGCCCCACGCAGCACACGACCTGTCCCTGTGTTGATGGGGCTCTCTGGCGGGGGATGCGAGTCTGCGGCGGAGAGGGGAGGCAGTGGGAGGCGTCTGTGGTCATTGCACCGTGAAAACAGCCATGGAGTTCCAGTCTGAGCACTGGGATCCTATTGGATGTGTGTAAGGCCTGTGAGTGCACACCGAGTGTCACGGGTCTGTAAGGCCTATGAGCCAGGGGCTCCACTTAGCGTGATGCGTATGTGGCTAACTGCGTTAGTGGTAGCAGAGCCGCTGCTGATACGGGGGGCTGAATTCCCCCATCCTGTGCCTTGGCGGCTCCGCCGTCTCAGCCGACTAACTGACGTATCGTCCCAGTGGCCAGCGTGAAGGCTTATCATAAGCCTGAAGGACGTGGCTGAGGTGAAAGACAGGGTGATTTGTGCCCATCTGGTGCCACATTCACTGCCCTTCCAAAATCAGGGACATGTTTCCCCCCCCCAGTCAAGGAGAGCCGGGACTTATTACAGCTGAGCTTTTAGAATGGGGCTTTTGGCCCGGCGACCAAAGGCAGACCACTCACCCGCTGATGGGGGCGAGAGGCAGCTTAGCCACCGTGAGGTCAGCCATTTTCCCGCGCCGACAGTTCATGGACACTGCCGTTGTCCTGCCTGTAAACCAACCAGAGAAAAGCCTCAGTGAGATGATGACCCTTAAGTCACAGCTGGCTGGGTCTTCATCCCAGGCTGTAGTTTCCATCTCACTGGGTGGTAAGCTGTACGTGATGGATCTGAAACAGCCTCGACCCCCTTCCAGCTCTCGCTCTCAAATGATGAGAATCTCATTATGCTCCGTAAATGAGACCACTTCTCCTAACGACCCCGGTAATGATATGGACTTTTTCCCCCCCATAATATCCTGCAAGAAATGAAGCTTAAGTGAAGATGGAAGGAGCTGGATCTTTTTATTTAGATCTAGTTTGAAATTGATCTCAGTGAGAGGCACCCTGAACTATTGCTCCCTCTGGTGGCTGCAGTGCATTGTGCCTGTCTCTGCCCATTTCAAAATGGAGGGGTGTTGCTGGGCAGCAGCCTAAATTTCTGTTCACGAGTGTGTTTACACAGGGGCATGACAATCGCTGTCAATACAGCTTGTTTAATCCTCAACATAAAATGTGCAGAAATGATGAAGTCATATGTCTGCTTCGGTCAAAGGTGTTGCGTAGCTGGAGAAATTCCCTAACTGACTTCCTGTCAGTGCTCCTTACTCGCTCCTGGTGGCCTAGTAGACCTCAGCTGCAGGTTACCGGAGTGGGTGCAGTGAATTCAGATGAGCATCGTCGGAGAAGGGCCTGGAATGTTCCGTGACCGTCACCTTAATCTGTGGTTCCTGTTCAATTCAAAATGATGGCTGACCAAATTGTTGAACATGAGTGGGTCATTATTATGAATTTATCAATTTTTAATTTTTAATTACGAAATAGTCAAGTTTCACTTTAATTAACTGGCATAATCTGAACTACCACCATTACCGTGATGCATTTCTCAATCATGTATGGTCTACATTCGCTCGCACATATTTGGGTTAAACAGATTTCTTTCTATTAATAGGAATGTAATTTTTTCAAAACATGCAGGAATCTTTTCATCAACAGTCAATTTTTGGGGCAGTTTTGCGGTACGTACAGTGCCTTTAACGCTTACTGGAAAGAGATTTGAACAAATTACTATTAGTTTTTAAAAAACTAATTTATGGATGTTATGCTTGTTCGTTTTCATGTAATTATGCATGATGTGTGCGACACCTGATGGGAGGTTACAGCAGATGAATCTGATGAGCTGGCTGATTAAGGTTGCATGTCACTTTATTGGAGTGCTGCCCTCTCCTGTGCAGCAGGGGTTATGACATTTTAATGCACACTTGTCTGAGAAGCTGTAGACTTGTTTAATTTTTATTCATCTACAGCAGCCCGCTGGCAGCTTAATGTATTAATTTATTCCGCCATTCCCAGTTTGTCTCACCTCCGTGGCTGGTTTGACTGATCTCCGGTTTGTATAATCTCTGCTTACTCAGTAAAGAGTTGCAGGGAGCCCTGGATGACAGTTTGGCCCATAGCTGTGATGTGCGCTGTTGCCTTAATGGCCCTTCAACGGCTTCTCTCTCATTTACGGGCCTGTCTGACGGCATTAGCCGCTTCCTGCGTCCCAGCCAAGCTGCGAGTAGCTGTGCTGAGTGAGCAAGAGGCCACGCCTTACTCTCTGACAGCCAATCAGAGGCTCATGAATATTCAGTCGGCCTGTCGGAGTCATGGGGAAAACGCGGCATCAGCTTCGACCTGTAGCCCCGCCTCCATCTGCCGCTGTAGCTTTTGCATGCCTCCTTATGGCTGATGTTAATGCCGGCTCTTTTTTTGTCTGAGATGGCAAGAACAGAATGGCCATAAGATTGATGCGCGTCATCTACGGCACTGTGACGCGCCCCGACTTTGTCACATTAAACGCGTGATTATGTATCGCACAAAAGAATGGAGGGGATGGTGGGCTTAACACTTCAGCGGTGTCATGTTAGGGAATGATGTCAGAAGAGCAAACACGAAGGGACGGCCATGTCCGCGGAGCGGTCAGAGGCTCCCCATGACCGCCACTCAAGTCACAACCTGCGCCTTCCCTGCCCACATTTTAACACATTTGCATAGTCAACAGAAATGCACCCATTGCCAACGCGGGATACCCGTTTCCCTGGCAACACACTCCCTCTGTCCTAATATGTTTTTCCAGTGTATATTTCTATAAGTCTCACAATAAGATTGGCTTAGGCCAGGAGCAGTATGTTGTTTATGTACACCATTCGATGACTTTGAAGGAGGCATTACAGGCCACAGATTGTGAATCTCGGGTAATTTTGGGGAAATTGTCCAAAAGCCATCTCTTTGGCGGCTCTGGAATGCATAGGTACATCAGATCTTGCAAACCTTGGTTGAAGCAGGAGGATTTTAACAACTAGGGTGGGTTTTTGTAAGTGATCCTCTCAGGCATTTCCCTCTCCGGCCTCATGTTAATATGGAGGTTTATTTCTTTGACGTGAATGAGAGGGGGGGATTATTTTTGTAATCCTCTTCGCTTCCATCTCCTCTTTCTCCATCTTGCAGGGACCAGTCCCCTGGATAGTCCAAGAAACTTTTCCCCGAACACTGCAGCCCATTTCTCCTTTGTGCCGGCACGCAGGTGAGAGAAGCCAGCCAGTCACAGGCTTGTGGTCACATGACACAGACCTGCTCAGGACAACCTAACTCGTGCACCCACATCTCACAAGCAGTAGAGGGCAGCCTTCTGATCCTTTTTACCTTCTCCTGAAACATGTTGGGGCTGCAGTATTTGTTTGAAATGTAATTAACTGTAATCCAAGTTAATGATCAGCAGAGGATTATAAGACAAAATCCTTTTATCTTTTACTGGAGGTGCTTTGCCAACTAACTGCATTTGATGGAGGGTGAATTTGTAATTAAAAGAAAGAAAGATTAAAAGGATTTCTGAATTTTAGAAATTCACATGGATTAAAATGATTTTGGTGTTTTGTGTGTTTTTACAATGAGAAAGTAGTGATGACACGCAATATGCAATGTGTTTGAGGTTTTGGCGCCATCTCATGGCCGTTGGTATATCTGCAGGTCATCACTGTTAGCGAGTTGGTCTGAGTGTGTGGCTTGCCTGTCTGTGTGCCTCTGTGTTGCTGGTCACTAAATGTCTGCTATGCTAACACTCTCCTTTTTTCCACACAGTCATGGGCACAGGGCTGACAGGTAAATTCTACCTCGTCACATCCTCACCTCCTACCCCCCGCCCCCTCAGTCCGCATGACTGACTTCAATAACATGCGCAATACATGTGACTGTGGTTATGAGATGAGCTGAATGGAGCCCTAACCTTATAGACGAGTCTTCTGATTGATCGCCATACAGTTTACACCTATGAACCCAGGGGTGTGAAACTGCCATCCCGCACTGTTTCCTTCACAGGCACATAGTTGAGTCAATGCAGCATTGTCCTAGAAAGCAGGGAACAGAACATTTAATCAGTAATCAGCTGTAAGGGTCAGATGGGTTCCTCATGTTCCTGTCTTTACAGTAATAGCAATAGCACAAAGTGCCAGTGGACTGAGGTTGCAGGGCATGAGGCTTCCTGCTCGTCATTCCATGTGTGTCTCAAGTGCTCTGACATTTCCGCTGAGCTGCTTCAGATGCGATTTTGATGCCGCTTATGAAGATTCTACATTGCTGAAGCTCTCTAGAGTAACTGAATTGATTATGCTGAAATAGACTGCATTTTAAGAAGGTCAGCCCTCTAATCCTCAGCTCTGCTAATCCAAATTTAAAATTTTACAGTTATTTTGTAATGGTTCTCCTTGAATCTAGCCTAACTTATGAAGCCAGCTGACTGTATCGATTTAAAAGCACTTCATTCTGGTAAAACTGTTTTTATGTTGTTGCCTGTCTTGTTGGATGTCTGTTGCCATGGATATATGCTTTCAGCTATGCTGTGTTGTCATTTCTGTGTGTTTCCTCTGGCCGGCCAAACCCATATGATAGGCCTCAACACAGAAACATCAGGGCTGGTCAAACGAATTAGCAGGATTGAGGAAAAGGTTTTTTTTTTTTGTTTTTTTTTTACCCTGAGTATAGCGGAAGCCGAGGGTGATTGTGCCTTTAAAGGAGAGATCTTTTCTTGCTGTGGTGAGGTCCGGAGTCCTTCACTGGCTAGACACAGAGCTTCCTTGGGGTCCTCCACACCATCCGTACACCATTCCAACCGCGTGCCGTTTTGACCTTGCGGCTTCTCCCTTCCTGCTTTTCTCTCAGGACTGACGGTCGAAGGTGGTCTCTGGCCTCGCTGCCATCCTCTGGCTATGGCACCAACACGCCGAGCTCCACAGTCTCGGTGAGTTGACCCTCGACCCCCCCCCCCCCACTCCCCACCCTCCCTCCTTCTCTGTCTGTGTCTCATGGCCAGCTGTGTGTTTCTCCCCTCCTCCCTTCAGTCATTTCCACCTGTACAAAAATGTTTCGAAGACGGAGATCAGCATCTTGCGCCACACTCTAATACCAGTGAAAGACTGAAAGCTTCCAGCTGTAGTTTTGGGATTATTTTTGCGGAGCAGGAAATTTTAACCAAATAAAGAAATGTCATGGTGGAAATTGACTGTGGGGTTTTTAGGCACCTCTGTCCTGTCTCTCCATCTGCTTGTTGAGTCCACAGTAGTGCTGTGTTTCAGTCTTCATAGACTTAGTGGCATGGTAGTGTGTCGGGGGGGGGGCTGAGTGCTCCACCTGCTCCCCGTGTAATCCCTCCCTCCCTCTCTGCCTCTCACAGTCGTCCTGTTCATCCCAGGAGAGGCTGCACCAGCTGCCCTTCCAGCCCACGGCCGACGAGCTGCACTTCCTCACCAAGCACTTCAGCTCTGAGAGCGTCACGGACGAAGAGGGCCGCCGCTCGCCCGCCCTGAGGCCACGCTCCCGGAGCCTCAGGTCAGACCCTGACAATTCCTACCTAGACTCTACCCCCATCACTGCACTGCACTACAGGCTGTTCATGTGCACCTATAGGTCTGACCAGGCTCCTGCTATGTGTCAGTCATCAGGCCGCACCCTTCACTCTGACCTTATGGCTCTGTCCCTCATCCATCCATATGCCAAACGTGATGGCCAACAGACGGCCCTCGACCTTTTAAACCTGCCCACTCCTTGCAGAATGGCCTCAGCCATCAAAGGTTACCTTTTTTACTATTGGGGCCAGTTGATGCCTTTGAATGACGTCTATAGAACCAAAAAAAGACTGATTCTTTAGCTTGTCAGTCATTGTGCCATCAGAGAGCACTCATCACACCATGACTCTTGATTCCTTTCAACCTTTGCCTTACAGTCAAAACTCTAAATTATGAACTCGAAAAGAAGTCTTTGCCTCTCCAAGGTGGAGATTTAGCTTTTCATTTGCCTTGATTATATCTGGTGCAAAAAGCAATTAATATGTTATATTGTTATTTGTTCGTGTCCTTTCTTGAACTAAATAGAAATGAGATTGAGTGGGTAACGGTAAATGTTTTTCATGGCTGTCTGGATGAGGCGGGTGCCAGTCCAAGCTGAGTAGCCTTGGGTCTGAGAATAAGAACTATTAAATGGGTGAAGTAGGAGGACATTACCATATTTACCGAGCGCGGCACATTAGTCAACATCACAAAGTGGAATTATTCATGTTCTCCTGTGAGAGGGGAGCAGATGGGGACAGGAGAGGGAGCCCAAACACTAATTAGAATTATGAAAATGAAGGTTGGAGAGGGTGATTTCTGTGCCCTCATATCACTCGTCATGGACCCGGCTGGGAGTCGCGCTCTTTTGGTCGTCCGCTATTTGCCGGCACGCCGTCCTAGTGAGCGACTAGGATGCTGTCGCGACCTCCTGCAGTGACTGTTCATTAACAGCCTTTAAGGGTCTCGTAGTTGAGAGACAACCACCCCGACCCCCCTCCCCTCCCCATGGTGCGATGTGTGCCAGTCTTTTCTGTACTGCCTCACTTCTTTCTGTGTAGCCCCATCTGCGGGTTAAATTTCTACCCTGCAGTCTGTGTGGGCTTCCACCTGGGCTGAAAGGTTTTCCTGTTCGCAGTCTGGGAGAGACACAGATTGCCGTCTTTGTCGATAATGAGTTCCTCTGTCAGGCCTCACTGTGCCCACCCCCCCCAACCAGCTGCTTTGGGGTCTGCTCCCAAAGTTAATTGTCCATTCTACTGCTCCTAGGAAAGGCCTGGGATGAGACCTCCATGCCAGCTAGCTTCCTTGTTGTGGTCAATTAGGCCTGTAATTTCCCCAGGTGTCTACCTTCTATGGTGGAGGTTCGAATGGCACGTGAAAGATCGCCCTGGTGTTCTCTGGGCAGCCAGCCAAAGTGGCATCTCCTATATTCACTTGTTTTTATTCTCTTAGCTAGTTATTGTGGTGTTTCACTTCCCTTGTGAGCAATCACAGGCAGAATATATACTCAGACTAAGCTTTTCTTTGCTGATCCCACCTGCACTGTTAACAGGATAAGGAGATTATATGTAAATAAACTGGGTTCTGGTGCAGAAATATGTTTGTGAATGATGTGACAGTACTTGCAGCGTACTTGCAGTCATTTTTAATATTTTATTATGAATGTATGCATGTGTAAAATTATGTATGTACTGCATATAATAAATAAAACCACTCTTTGTAGCATGTCCAGACACAAAAAGATGAACCGTAACATTCCTTTGCATCCCTGTTTGCATCACTGTTTGTGCACAAGCAGTTAGTTTGGTAATTGAATTGTGAACAGAACGCCTCCTGTTTTTCTGCACCCAGCCTCCTGTCATTCTGCATTAAGCTCACTTTAGCCTTGGACGACGAGCCGTGGTCCGTCTCCATGGATACGCATGGGACCAGCAAAGTTGACATAGTCTTTCCTCAATCAATTAAGCGGGTAATTGCTTTGGCGGGCTGTTTGCGATGACCTAATGCATTACCTCATGTGGCGGTCGTGTGCAGTGTGAGTCACGCCGCAAATGCGGTTCATCATTCTCCCCAGATCACGCACAGGCCCGTCCAGCGGTTTTATAGCCGCATGATATTGTTCTTTGTTCTGGCTGCTCGATGTGAGAAATGGCTCAGGCCGGATGCCTTTTTGTTCACGCCTTACATTCATACTCTGATACATAGCTGTGTAAAGCAGGAGCTGAAGTCTCACCTTGTCAAAACAGACCTGTTCTCCTAGCCTTCTGAGTCCCCAGCCACCAGCTGCTCTCCAAAGGTCTTAGTCTGACTAGGAGAAAATCCTTAGCTTCCAGGTCCCATGTGGTTGCTTGTAACTGAACAGTGAATGATCTTCCTTAGGTCACGGGTTTCATATGCTCTTATCTGGCGGAAACCTGCCCTCACAGTAGAGGAGCTCTGGGGTTGCAGGTCATCCCTGAGCTGTGGTCCGGTCTGTCGCCTGGCAGCTGGCAGACATGCTGTGGTTCTCTCGATGCTCCCTGACCTGTCTGTGCTCTGTTACAGTCCTGGCCGGTCGCCCATCTCCTTTGACCATGAGATCGTCATGATGAACCATGTGTACAAGGAGCGGTTCCCCAAGGTGAGCCCAGCCATGGTACTGCTCTCTCGTATCATTAAAGAACCACACAGCTTCTTACGGCACTCTTTAGAAGAGCAAGGTCCAGGGTGGCACATTTATAGGAGCATTGCATCCAGTGCAGTGAAGTTTGCAAAGCATACTTCACTACCAGTAGGCTTCATAGAGCTGGCCGTCGCTGATCCAGCACTGTCTGCTTCTGCTCCGCAGGCCACCGCTCAGATGGAGGAGCGCCTGGCGGAATTCCTATCATCTGCCGCCCCGGGAAAGGTGGAGCCCCTGGCCGATGGCGTGTTGAGCTTCATTCACCACCAGGTGATAGAGCTGACTCGAGACTGCCTGGACAAGTCCCGCGAGGGCCTCATCACCTCCCGCTACTTCTATGAGCTGCAGGAGAACCTGGAGAAGCTACTGCAGGATGTGAGTGTGGGAAAGTTTTTTAATTTTTTTTTTTAACTTTTTTGTTTATTTCATTTGTTTGCCTTTTCTTTGGATGTTAAGCTGTTCTATAGGTTCTGACGTCCCAGTCATATTTATATTTAATGGTGCAACCTGTAAAATTCACTTGTGTTTAAAGCCTTTGGAACGAAATGACACTTGATGTGTTTTGTTTTATTTGATGGCTGATGAGAAGGGGCGATTCGTGCGCTCTGTTGGTGCAGTAGGGGTGGAGGGAGGGAATTGTACTGCTGGATGTTAGCATCCCATCTCCGGGAAGCGACCCCTTTTGCTCTATGACACCCAGCTTGCTGATCAGATCATCCAGCGTCAGGTCCCTGGACCTTGTATCAGCTAAGGTGTGCGGGGGGGTTGTCCTGATTTTAATTTCACACTCCAGTGCTCCGCGCCAGTGACGGATGTTTTTTGTGACAACCTGGAGGGAGTGGTGGGGGCCGTGTTGGGTGGGGGGACGGGGGGCGGGGGGAGCAGCGCACTCGCTGATTGGCTGATTGGTCGCTCAGATGCTCTCCTAGCATCTGCACCCTCCGTGCGCTCAGAGCCCCAGTTTGGGCGCACAGCACGCCGTCTAGTATGCAGCGAAAGCACGGTGAAGTCGTAAGGCGGCGGTGACATCACCTGTGGCCTGCTAATTGGCCGGTGCGTTTCGGCCACCGGCGGTATAAAACGTGGTGTGGATCCAGCGGCTGCCTGACATGGCCTGCTGGAAGATGTCTCACCTCTCCTGGCAGAGGAAGGTGGAGGAAGAGGAGGTTTTGCGGTTGGTGCTGGACAGTTGCAGGTGGAGCGCTTTGGCAGTGGATGCTCATGCAGTTGAGTTGTTTTCCTTTTATTACCACGGTAACCAGCCCAGGTGTTCACAGGTCCTCGTGGCTCTTTGGACCTGATCAGGTAACATCGTTCTGGAACTGTCAGTTGTGTACGGTAATGGGAAAGGCCAACCTAGAGGTTGCATGTCCTTCTCATTTGATTGTTGAAAGTTTTTTCTGTCTATTCTGATTTTAAAGACCTGGGTCCTGTTTCACAAATCAGGATTTCTTGCTTAGCTCGATAACTTATTGGGTTTTAGGTACCCCAGTTTAAATGGACTTCATCTTAGTTCACTTTCATTTAGCCCGGACTACCTTAAATTTGACAAGTTATCTGGCTAAGCTAAAAAATCCCGATTTGTGAAACAAGCCCCAGGTAACCAAGTTTTTTTTTTTTTTTTTCATTTATTTATTTTTATGGTCCATTGTTAACATTCTGACATTCTCCAAGTTCAAGTGGGTCTCTTGTTCATTGTCTGCTGACCCATTGCTCATTTTAGCAGCCTCAGCTGACCCTGTATCAATGACCGTCTCCCTTATCTGACGTGTTCATTGCTAAAACATGCTGCTAAGTGTGTGAGTGTTACCCTCCTGGGTCCGTCATCTCTTCTATGTAACCCTGCTAACGCCACCTCAAAGTTCGAGCGCGTTCTTGCCGCAGAATACCGACTCAGCAGGTGCGACGAGTGGAAACTCAATTATCCATGGACGGGAGGGTCCCGCAGCCGGCTATTACTCACGGCGGAGAGGGGTCTCCCTTCTTTGGCTTCTCTGTGGGTCTCATTACCTCTATCAATTATTCACGGGCTGGTTAGGACCCTAAGGCGTCGCCGTCACTCACCGATGTTTCTATTAACACGTCTGGCTTCTGCAGACATCATATATCCACTGGTGGAGCTGATGTTTTTCACACGGCCGTGTGTTTACACAGCTCTGTATTTGGCTTACATCCCATGTTTCCTGGTGATGCTGTAGTCACAGCAACGAGGCTTCTTGTTGGATCAACATAAGCTAGGCATCTTCTAAAGATTTATCAACACCATGGAACCTCAACATGTATTCAAACATGTGATGTATAGTACTTGGCTGTCCTGTGCTCCTTGTTGGACCCCAAGGCGCCGTGCTTAATGCTCAAACCCTCTCCGAACAGGCACACGAGCGATCAGAAAGTGCGGAAGTGACCTTCGTCACCCAGCTCGTGAAGAAGCTGATGATCATCATCGCCCGGCCTGCACGCCTACTGGAGTGTTTGGTGAGGGCTGATCCGTCGGGGTGGTGGGGGGGGGGAGTATTGTTTTCATGTCTGGTGGTAAATATCCATTTCTTTCTTTTATCCAAATTTCCCTTTCTTGCATTAAACAAAGGGTATCATTCATTATTGTTATTTATTAATCATGTCTTTGATTTTGCTTACAGTAATACTGTGATATTTTTTTAGTCAGAAGGATAAGACTACATCCTTAATATTATTTCATATTATAATGTTTTAGGGTGTTCAATGTATGAAGAGCTGTAACTGTATTGCGGCTGTACTATAGCATCTATTTTCCTGAGACATGGCCCTTCAGCATCTTTTCTGTCTTTGCCAAACCCGTTTCTCTCTTTGTTTCTGTCTTGTACTCTTCTGGGGATTTTGGGTCCTGTGTTTGTAGTTTCAATTACCCATAAACCTCATCCCTAGAGTGCTATGACCCCCCCCCCCCCAACAACAGGTCAAAAGCGGCACATGCAGAAGAATGAGGCTGGCTGCCTGCCTCTGTCTAGGCTGCATTAAAAAGGCATCATCTTGCAGTGATCTTAGCCCAAGGCTGATGAATCACCACATCGGGCCCTGATATGGGGCCTTAATACTACCTTTGCTGCATCCTAGTTGCTTTGCCGTTCGGTGCTACCACTGCCCTGTTAAATGTATTCCCTCTCCCTTTCCTTCAGGAGTTTGACCCTGAGGAGTTTTACCACCTGCTGGAAGCTGCTGAAGGCCATGCCAAAGAGGGTCAGGGCATCAAGTCAGACATCCCCCGCTACATCATCAGCCAGCTGGGCCTCACGAGGGATCCCCTGGAGGGTGAGCATCTGCGATTGCACTGCTGAGGCACTCTATGCTTTGCTGGCCTCGTATCTCAGTGCTATTTATGGTTCGTTAGGGACTTATTTTGAGCGACAAAGTCATAATAAGTTGTCTTAGATCGATCCCCCACATTGGCGTTGAGCACATTTGAAAATGCTGGGCTTCCCATACAGGAATTATTTTTAGGTACAAATTTTCCAGATTTATATACAATTGCTCATTAATATGGTCACAGTGAAGTTGGCGCACTGGGAATCACACCACCTTAAACCTTCAGGGATGCACAAAAGCCTTGCAGATGTTCAAGGCCAAACTGCATTATTCAGGAGGTATTTTACATCTCAGGGTCTAAAACTAAACACAGATGAATAACTGCTTGTCAGTCATCTTCTCCACTGAGATACCGTAAATACCATTGCCATCGATCCTTTCCACCAAGCCTGTCCCTTTTCCCCTTAATTCCTGCAGAAATGGCCCAGCTGAGCAGCTATGACAGTGGCAACCCAGACACTCCTGAGACGGACGACTCCACGGAGGTGAGCCGCGTGCGCTTAGGCCGTGTATCTCTGGCTTGCGGTCTTGGTTCTCGGTTCTCATTTGCCCTTCCTCTACCCCGGCTGCCTCCCAGAATCGTGGTGCGGTTGTACAGCCGCAGTCCAAGATGAAGACCCCATGTGAAGAAGACTTTGAGAACATTAAGCTCATCAGCAACGGGGCATATGGGTAAAGGATCCTTTTTACTGAAAGTGGACTGTTATTTCCTGGTTATAGCAGTCTATGGACGCCATGGCCTCCAGCGCTGAGCTACCCTTCAGTTTTCTGTTCCCTTGATGCTCTTCAGGGCTGTCTTCTTGGTGCGGCACAAAGAGACACGCCAGCGCTTCGCTATGAAGAAGATCAACAAGCAGAACCTGATTCTGAGGAATCAGATCCAGCAGGCCTTCGTGGAGCGGGACATCCTGACCTTCGCTGAGAACCCCTTCGTGGTCAGCATGTTCTGCTCCTTCGAGACACGCCGGCACCTCTGCATGGTCATGGAGTATGTTGAAGGTGCATCTTGACTCCTTCATGCACCGTTGGTTTGGATTCCGGATTATACTGGATTTATGAAAAGAGCCTTCTTGGGTTGTGTAATGGATACAGATGTGGGCCAAGGGTATAGAGGTGACCACCTTGATCTGACTGTCCTACAGGGGGAGACTGTGCTACGCTGCTGAAGAACATTGGGGCCCTCCCCGTAGACATGGCCAGGATGTACTTTGCTGAGACGGTCCTAGCGCTGGAATACCTGCACAACTATGGGATCGTGCACAGAGACCTAAAGCCTGACAAGTGAGCAGCAACAGGGTCCCTTACCGCCCCATCTGCCTGGGTCCTTTCTTTGACGCAGGCCTAGCTCAGCTTCCCGTAGGACGTCTGCTGCTTATCCAAAAAACTCTGTCATTGGTTTAACGGTCGACTGAGAAAAATGACAGAACACCACAGACATTGTCAAAAAAAATAAAAATTTTGCAAGCTAGACATATTCTGATCTGAGAAACAGTATGTAAATAAAAAGCTGTTTGCGTATTTTGTCTGGCTGTCTAGCTACACTAAAATGAGCAGATTGGGAGAGAGAACCAGTATGAGTTAAACCCACATTCAGTATATTCTTCTTTAAGCAATCATATGTGTTCAGATTGTCAACCGTTACTGAGCATTCACAGCTTCCTGAGAAATGGCCTGCATTCCTTAATTATGTGAGGACATTGTGATCACGGCCTGTCCGGTGAAGCAGCCTTTTGCAGTGAGCTTGAATAGCTTTTGTAGAATAGTGTCGATAAGCTCTGTCCTCCGGATTGTGCTCCACAGTCTCCTGATTACCTCACTGGGACACATCAAGCTGACGGATTTTGGGCTGTCCAAGATCGGCCTGATGAGTCTCACCACCAACCTGTATGAGGGGCACATAGAGAAGGACGCTCGTGAGTTTCTGGACAAACAGGTGAGGCCCCCCTTCCCCAGCCCGGTTCTCGAGTATCCTGTGTCGTTGGAGCCGAGTCCTTCCTAACAACGTCGCCCGCCGGCAGGTGTGTGGGACCCCGGAGTACATCGCCCCGGAAGTGATCCTCCGACAGGGCTACGGCAAGCCGGTGGACTGGTGGGCCATGGGTGTGATCCTCTACGAGTTCCTGGTGGGCTGCGCGCCCTTTTTCGGGGACACGCCCGAGGAGCTCTTTGGACAGGTCATCAGCGGTCAGTACCGAGCAAAGGGAACCGTCAGGATCGTCAGTGACTGGCATGGCTCGTACGAGCTCCGCGTAAACGTAGATGCACCTGTCCCCTAGATGAGATCATCTGGCCAGAGGAGGAAGAGGCCTTGCCATCAGATGCCCAGGACCTCATCTCCAAGCTGCTGCATCAGAACCCCTTGGAGCGTCTGGGGACAGGTAGAGTGGGCCTCCGGGTTCATCTGCACACGCCTCTCCTGGTGACCTTTCTTTGTAAATGTCTCCTCCATCTGTGCTCTCGGCAGGTGGAGCCTTCGAGGTGAAGCAGCACCGTTTCTTCTCGGACCTGGACTGGAACAGCCTTCTGAGGCAGAAGGCCGAGTTCATCCCCCAGTTGGAATCGGAGGACGACACCAGCTACTTTGACAGTGAGACTTTAACCCGGGGGGAGGGGGCTGTGTGGTTAATAACCTGCAGCTATGTACGTGCGAAAGGTGAAAACTTAACATTCGCCATGCTAAATGGACCCTGAGCCAATAACCCGTAGGCGGTATTCACGTCTGCATGGCAGGTCGATTAAGAGCCTTTTTCTCTGATTCTTGCAGCCCGATCCGACCGGTATCACCATGTGGACTCCGAGGAGGAGGATGACACCAATGACGACGAGCACCCGGAGATCCGCCAGTTCTCCTCATGTTCTCCTCGCTTTAGCAAGGTGAGCTTTACCCTCCACTAGCCCCAGCAAACGGCAGCGACCGAACTCTCGTGTGTTTAAAGCAGCCGGAGCCCAGGGTGCTGACCATGGCCTGACCTGCTCAGCCCAGTGCCGTTCTGGCCCTGGTTCCTGTTCTGCTTTACGGTGTCCCCTCATCCCTGGAACTGTGCCCCCCTCCTGCCGTTCTTCAGGTGTACAGCAGCATGGAGCGCCTCTCGCTCCACGAGGAGAAGAGGACGCCTCCCCCCACCAAACGCAGCCTGAGCGAGGAGGGCGGGGACCGAATCGACAGCCTGGGTGGCCTCAAGTCACGTGACCGCAGCTGGCTGGTCGGATCCCCAGAAATGTGAGCGTGACGCACATCTGTCAGATTGGGTCTGCCGCTCGCGCGGATCTGGGGAGGGCGACACTTGCAGCCAGACATAAACTAATCAGCTGATTCATGGAGATTATGATCTTTTCTGTAATTCTGCTGTAAACAGCAGTAGGTGTATTTTATACGTGAGTAGTCTCTGACCATGTCGTCTAATCATGTGCTGTGAGCAGTTTTTAAATGCAAAACCCCATATTATTCTGCAACTATTGTATGAAATATAAAGCTGTGATTGATACATGCTCTCCTTTCATCCATATATTTAAAAATGCACTAAAACAAGACTCCAATCTAAGCCCAGAGTCCAGTGTTCTGTTATACCAAAGTACTGCTTACTCACAGTTAGAGCTGGGTGGTCTGACCAAAAATTTATACCTCTTGTATACAAGTTAGATCGGTTACATGGTATACAACAGTAGTGTTTTTTTTGTAGTGATGCTTTGCAAAGTGTGGCAAATTAGGCGAAAACCCCACTGTTGGTATCAATAATGGTGAAAAAGAGTATCTAATCAGGTAACTTTTAATATCGATTAGTATCTGAGAATCGATTAAAAAAATTTTTTTTGACAACCCCAGTGTCTCATTATTTTTATCTCTAGCGTCAGCTTTATCTTCTGTTTCTGATTTTTTGCGGTACATTTTTAGCGGTGCAGCAGTGAAAAAGGTCCCCCCTTAAACAGTTTCTAGCTTTTCCAAACATTGTGTAGGCTATTTGAACCAGTACTGCGCTATGTGGAAAATTCATGTCATAACACCATAAAAAAATAAAACTTTTCGGTATGAACTGGTATGTCGTCCAGCACTGTTCACAGCATTGTCTCACGTGTGTTGCAGCCTGCGTAAGCGGCTGTCCGTGTCGGAGTCCTCGCATACGGAGAGCGACTCCAGCCCCCCGCTGACGGTGCGCCGCCGCTGCTGTTCGGCCATCATCGAGATGCCCCGCTTCGCCATCTCCACCGAGGACGAGACCGCCGGCGCCCGCAGGAGCCCCTCGCTGCTGCCACAGACCCCAGCTCGCGGGCCCCGGGGCGAGGAGCTGCCCCTGTCCATCCCGGAGCTGCCCCTGGAGAGGGAGCTGAAGCTGGATGAGTCACCCACCACCCCGGGCTCCGCCGGCAGCCAGCTGAGCAGGGTCACTCTCACCCGTGAGTCCTGCCTCGGTCGACCTCGCAAAGCCCGGTTTCCGGTACTGGTCCATAACTCCAGGGCTTTCAATGTCCTGCCCACGGTACTTCCAACTCCAGCCTTAGCCTGCGAGCTTCGGGAATACACCCTCTCCTGATTTATCGACTAGGTCAGTAACTGAAATGGTCGCTAAGTGAAAATCTCGGTAGCCTGCTGCTTATGGCTTTACTCCTGCCTTTCCTGCTCAGTATCTTTTATCGTTCTTTGTGGACATTTTTAACATTTGGTACGTTCCACTTCTAAGATCTTTCACGCTGCGCCCTGGGTTGTTGTAAGGCGTACGAAATTTGGTCATGAGCATTCAAATTGGTCAGAAAGAATTTATTACCGTCATGTCTGCAAGCGGTCGTTAACTGAGGAAGTTGCTAAACGAGGAATGTAGCATGACCCTAGACTCTGTACGTGGGTACAGTAGATAGGTACGCAATTATCCAGCGCTGCACTGACCTAATGACGCCAGGTCCGTATGATGCTAAAAATATATTTTAGCTAAGTGCTGTTTTTGAATGTGTTGGAAAACTTGCTCTCTTATTGGCTGGGAATGGAAAATCACCTCGGGAATCCCCTTATGTAGATAATTCACCCACGATCGGCCTCTTTTTCGAATTTTTTAAATGGAAGGAAGATCAACCATTTTACTAACAGCTTGAAGTTGTGATTAGAAATTTTGCCAAAACAACGCTCGAAATTTGGGATGAAGTTGGGTACAAATGTTTTTTAGACTTGTATAAATCAAATCTATAGGTATTTGGGGGACAGTATGCTCATTTTTAAGGCCATACGAAGATTCCGAAGCTATTAAATCGATTTTGGAAAATGCTCTGTCGAACCGGAAATTTTCAAGATGGCGGCCCTAACGAAGTGGTCAGAACTGACATTGCAGACTTATTACACTTTCTGCATACAAAGACTACAAAAAGTATCAAAAATAGTAGACCTGCTTATTATATTTTGATAATCTATCACTAGAATGACATTGTGCTGCGTTTTTTTTTTTAGAATAGATGCAGATTGTTAGCCACCCCCATTCTCAAGATTCCAGCCGTGATGCATAATGAGCACGTTATTCTCCATAGAAAAGTGATAACACTCTTTTCCTTTGTTTTTCATTAAAACAAAGGGGTCAAAATTGAGTCGACTTTCTAATCTTCAAAATATCATAACTTCCTTAATATTTGGGCTATAATCAAAATTCAAAGACCATTTTTTTGCTTATTTCATGCTCCTTCCAGTAATGCCAGTTTTATTACAGCTCCAGGAAGTCTCATTATTTAGTCACATACCTACTGTAGAGCCTTGTTGACTCCACCTCCCTCTGTCACAGCGGGTGGCTCGAGTGACGTGTGGGAGCGGTCGTCTCCACGCGGCCCCTCCGCAGAGGGAGTGGACAGCTCCACCCCCAGGGCCATCAGCGACCTGGCAGCCCGCCGTGCCCGCCACCGGCTGCTCTCAGGAGAGTCCCTGGAGAAGCACACCTCCCGCCCCCTCAACAAGGTCATCAAGTCGGCCTCGGCCACCACGCTCTCGCTGCTCATCCCCGCAGGTGTGTAGGGGCGGGGAATCGGCCACTGGCCCATGGACCTCTCTGTGAACGGCGTTTACCCACATTTAACTGCATTTAAGTGGCTCCTGAGAAAAGCTGAAGCAGCTGGTCCTGCAGCCTCTGCCTGAGCTTCCCTCTCATTACAGATCAGCTGTGGTGTTTTTCTCAAAAACATAGCAGGCAGCTGTATAGCAGTATTTACCTTGTAGTGGGGGGGGGGGGGTTGACTCTGGGACTCCACATGCTGTAAATGGTGATGTTAGTATGGCTGTGGGTTGTCTGAGCTGGCCTTGGATACACAACATTTAACGTGACCTGGTTTCCATTTGCCCCACCAACAGAGCACCACGTCGCCTCTCCATTGGCCAGCCCCATGTCGCCACGCTCGCTCTCCTCCAACCCCTCATCCAGGGACTCCTCCCCCAGCCGCGACCTCTCTCCTGCCGTGTGCAACGCCAAGCCCGCCATCGTCATCCACCGCTCCGGCAAGAAGTACGGCTTCACCCTGCGCGCCATCCGCGTCTATATGGGTGACACGGACATCTACACCGTGCACCACATGGTCTGGGTGAGTGCAAAGTGCTGCAGAACCGGTCTGAGCAGATGTCCCTACTGTAGAACAGTGTTTCCCAATCTGGTCCTCGGGGACCCACAGGGAGCAAAAACGTGGTCTGTCTGGCAGGGAGCTCAGAGGGATCAAAAACACACTGTGTGTGTGTTCCCAAGGAGAGGAATGGGAAACACTGCTCTAGAAGTGAGGGTCAGTTACCCTGCGTGAAGACAGCCACTTCTCTGTGAGTCTGTGTGAGTAAAGGTGGCTGTATTTTAAATTATGTCTAAACAAAACAAAACAAAATCAAACATGTTGGTGAGAATAGTGTGTTGCATACATAAAATGCTGCTGCCACCGTGTTCATTCTAAATCTCACCACAACCCTAGAGGGTGCAGAATGTCTTTCATGTAGCAGACCCACATACCATTTTGCTGATTGCACAAGTCATTTTAATAAAGGAGATGATGGGCCTTAACATGGAAATTGCTCTGTTTATTAACTACTACTACTTGTTTAATACTCAAGTGGCACAGACAGGGAAGCCAACAATTTAAACTGCACTCAGATACACACTAACGACACACATTCCATGGCAAACATTACATGTTTCTGACATTTAACAGAAATACACAAATACACATTAATTTATCTAGTGTAGTGCAGTGTGAAGCATATCTGTAGCTGTTTTAGTCCTGCTGACCAACCCCATTTTATGTCAGCCAGTTGTGGACAGTGGGTGGGATCAGAACAAATGAAAAAGTTGCCTTGGAGGCCCTGCAGAGTCGCTGCGCGGAAATGGTGATCACTGCAGCGATTTCACATAATACAGCATAATATTAGCAGAACGACGTTGATCCTCTTAATTTTGTTTGCGGTATATGACCAGCTTTACCTGGCTAGAATACAGCTCCACCGTGAGTGTCAGTTACCCTGTGAGATTTCCCCTTGGTTTCCCCTTGAGATGATGTGTACTTTGGCGATATGGAACAGGGTCACTGTGGCCCCAACCATCTTCACAGGCTTAATTTGGTGGAAAGCTGGATTTTCAGGCTCAGTACAGCCAGGAGTTAGTTTTCTGCATTAGCACGATTGTGACCTCTGACCTCTTTTCTACCCATGCTGCCAACTCTTCTCCCTCCTATTTTAAATCTGACAGATTTACACTAATTCCTATGCATCGTAAGTGGAATGTGCTTATGGTTTGCTAGAGATAATATTTGTGGGAGATTAAATAGTGCCCTGTCAATGCTGGGGAGGCTTTGGTCCCTTTGTCTTCCCCAGCCCAAGCCATGGATTTATCCCCATGCGATGCTAATGCTCTTTATGGTACCCAGCGCATAATTTAAAGATGTTTAGTTGAATGTTACTTTAAAAAAATCTAAACGTTTTAGATCATAAAAAGTAAAAATGTAGAGTACTAAAGACATAGTAGTTATTTAGTAGCAAGCTGCCTGCACTGGTGAGGGGATCCAGTCTTACGGTATCTCCTCCTGCCCCCTGGGGGTGTCAGCATGTGGAGGACGGTGGTCCCGCCCACGAGGCCGGCCTGAGGGAGAGGGATCTCATCACACACGTCAACGGGGAGCCCGTGCACGGCCTGGTGCACACCGAGGTGGTGGAGCTGATCCTTAAGGTACGAGCACAGGGGCTGACGCTCCATTTCTTGTATTTGATGACTCTCTGAGCATCCTGGCTCAATCCTCCATCTTCTCTCCCTCGCACTACCAGAGTGGCAACAAGGTCTCCATCTCTGCCACGCCCTTTGAGAACACCTCCATTAAGGTGGGCCCCGCCCGCAAGGCCAGCCGCAAAGCCAAGATGGCACGCCGCAACAAGAAGACCAAGACTAAGGAGAGCCAGGACAGGTGATCCTCCCATTCTTAGGCATTGTGAGCCACAGTGAGCCGCTAGTCCGTCATGTGACCTCGGATGTGTGACATGTTTCAGCACCAAGAAGCGGACGTCGCTCTTCCGCCGCATCACCAAGCAGGCCTCGCTCCTACACACCAGCCGCAGCCTGTCCTCCCTGAACCGCTCACTGTCGTCCGGGGAGAGTGTCCCCGGCTCCCCCACACACAACCTGTCCCCCCGTTCGCCCACGCAGGGCTACCGCTCAACGCCGGACTCTGCACACTCTGGTAGGTCCCCCCCCCCCCCTTCCTCCCGGAACACAGGTCCCTTCAGTGTGCCACGCGATGTTACAATGCTAAAAAATTTGCTGCTCGTTTTGTTTAGGTTTGTAAGTAATTTTGTAACTTTTCCGAGTGAGACAATTGCGTACTGATTGTGTGGCATTTCGCTTCCCCTTCCTGTCCAGTAGGGGGCACGTCGTCGCAGAGCAGCTCCCCCAGCTCCAGCGTCCCCAACTCCCCAGCCAGCTCGGGCCATATCCGGCCCAGCTCCCTGCATGGCCTGGGCCCCAAGCTGCAGAGGCAGTACCGCTCGCCCCGCCGCAAATCGGCCGGCAACATCCCGCTGTCACCACTGGCACGCACGCCCTCCCCGACGCCACAGAGCACCTCCCCCCAGCGCTCGCCCTCCCCCCTGGCTGGCCACACCCTGGGCCCCTCCTTCCCTGTGAAGCTGCACTCGTCACCGCCCCTGGTGCGCCAGATCTCACGGCCCAAGAGCGCCGAGCCGCCACGGTCACCGCTGCTGAAGCGTGTGCAGTCGGCGGAGAAGCTGGCTGCTTCCCTGTCCTCGTCCTCCTCCTCGCCCTCTCCCTCCTCTGCCGCCGACAAGAAGCTGCCTGCAGCCTCCCGCAAGCACAGTCTAGATGTCTCACACTCGGACTTCAAGAAGGAGATGCTGCAGCGGGACCCCAGCCTGCAGAGCCTGCAGGAATCGGCTGGCGAGACGCTCCTGGGGGGCAGGGTGGCCCCCGCCGAGAAGGGCAGCCTGCAGAAGCCCTCCCCGTCCCGGAAGCCTGGCCGGCAGGAGGTCCCTGATTTGGGGGCTGCCTCTCTGGGCCTAACGCCCGGGAAGAGCAAGCTAAAGGACAAGCTGTCGGCCATTCGGCAGGACCGTGCAGGCCGGCGGGAGTCATTGCAGAAGCAGGATGCCATACACGAGGTGGACTCCTCTGAGGATGAGACAGACGAGGGCTCTGAGGACAGCCAGGACGGCCGCCGGCTGGGCAGCTGGGGGGAAGGTCGGCACAGGAGCAAGGAGGAGGTGCCCTTCGTGCCCCCGGCCTCTGTGCTCAGGCCTGCAACTGTGATGGGTGCTCCTTCTGTTAAGCCACTCCCCGCAGTGGCCCCAAGCGTGTCCGTTCCGATCCCAACTCCAGCTTCTGCAGCCCCCCTTCACTCGGGGAAACTGCCCCAGACTCGGACCGAGGGTGTGGCCGCAGAGCGGACCCTGGTCCCGGGCGTCCTAGACAGCGGCCCGGTGGCAGCAGTGGCGCTGGGGGCCATGTCCACCCCCAATGCCAGCTCAGTTCCCCCGGGGCCCGTGAACAAGCTGCCAGGCCCGTTTCCCACCCCCGGCAGCGCTTTCACCTCTATCACTAAGGAGAGCCCTGAGAAGCCAGCTTCTATCTCAACAGCGCCCCCACAGGACCGGAGGACCAGCTGCCCTGCTGCTGAAGCCAAGCCAAACGATATTGCCCCAAAGGGGCTTCTGTCGCCCAAGCCTCAGTCCTGTACCCCGGTGGCGGACTCCAGGGACCCCCCTGCACCTGTCACAGGGACAAGTAAGGAGAAGAAGGAGGCAGAGAATCGGCGGCAGGCCTTGCACGTTGCAGCCATTGCTGCCGCTGCCGCTCCACTAGCTGAAAGCGGGGTTGACAAGGTCGTGTCCCAGCTGGCCACCGTGGCTAAAAGCGTTCTGGGGCCGGTCAGACTCAGTCTCCCCGCTGCCAGGGAGGCCTTCGACAGGGCCCGTGACCTGCGGCCAGCAAATCCTCTTCAGCCCTCCTGCAGGGAGCAGGAAACGCCGCCGTCGGGCACGCCCCCCAGACAAGCCAGCCCTCAGATCTCGCGTCGGCCCGGGGTATCCGCTCCCAAGCAGGCCGCCTCCTCCCCGAGTCTCGTGGAGCCTATGAGAGATCGAGGGAGGCTCGCGCCTAGCAGGACCTCTGCCCAGACCCCCGAGGGGTCGCAGGAGCGGGCAAGCTCCCTGCCCCAGGACAGCCCAGCGCACCAGCAGCTGAGGCAGGGTCAGGTGGGCAGCGCTCCGCAGAGACCTGCGGCACCGCAGGACAAAACTGGCAGGAAGACGTAGCAGCGACTGCCAACTGATATGGACTAGCGACGAGGCATGCTGGGATAGCAGTACGATCGACACACTAACCTGAGAAGCACTAGCTGTTGAGATAAAACAAAAACAGGAATACAATAAATGACAAGCTCTTCTGGATTTTGCTTTTCGCCGTGTGTCTAGCATCTGACACCTGGATTGTTAGCTTTTCCTCCTGTTTGACTGACGTTTGCGTGGAGTCTTTTCCTCTTCGCAGACGGTGCAGCTGAAATGAACGGCTCGCAGTCGCTGGGATGGACTTTGAAAGCAGATCTTTCCATTTCCATTATCGGCATTCTCCAGCTGAAAGGCAGCAGTCTGCATTCCAATCTGTTCTCGGGCCACTCGCACTAACTGGTCGTGCCTTAGAGGAAAACATTTCATTTTCATCTTTTTTTTTTCTTTCCAAGAGCAGCTTTATCGGGGGAAGCAAGTATGTATCTCAGCAATAAAATGGCTTTCGTTTAGCAAATTGTGTACACCTATGACATTGATTTTTTTTTTTAAAAAAGAAAAAGCAAGCGGTTTAGCTATTTCATAGCCAGACTCCAACCTGCTGCTTCCCCATTATTACCACTTGGCTTTTACTGATGTTTCGAGCAGCACTGAAGCCAGATTGTAGGTTAAGTGCATGTAACTGGACTGCAGGGTGTTATGGCTGCTTTCTTTGCATACACTCAGTGCTGTGCTCCTGCTCCTATGCCAGAGGCCTGTCCCACCGCCTGTTAGCCTGCTGAACTTCATATCTGAGAGGAGATTTTTGCCAAATTGTTGGAGTTCTGCCCCAATCTGGGACTTCTGGTTCTGGCACAATCACGCAGGTTCATAGCAGCATGGGTGATGGAACCGAGAGGGACGTGAGCTGTCTGATAGCTGGAGAATGGGGGGGATGGAGTAAACTGTCAATTAGTCTGCTTCTGCTATAGTGGCCATTGGGCGTTTCAAGCCTCTGATTGACCCCATCCTACAAACATGGTTATTGTCACTGTCGAGTAAGTTTGTACAGCGGACCAGCATGCCGTGTTTTGTGCTTGGGGTTTTTTTGATTTCCTGAGTGGAACCCTCTTTAAGTGTGTGTGTGTGTGTGTGACAGAAAGAGAGAGAAGCAGAGAGATGTGTGTTGTGTTTGGAGAGTGTGTTCATATCAGGACAGCTTCAGCTGTGGACAGCAGTCCTTCACTTACCTGGGGGCTGCAATGCGTTTGCACAGATCTGGCACCCTTCTGAACCCGACTGCAGGGGCCTGTGTCCGAAACCCTTTCAGACTGACCTCAGATCAGCAGTGGGCTCCCTGGGCCAGCAGTATGCATAGTGTGTTTACAGCGTTTACCCCTTTATGGTCACCTACCATCATCCCTTCCCGATTTTGGGGGGGGGGGGGGGGCTGATCCCGTAGAGCCCTCCTCTTATTGTTCTGCTGTGAATTCAGCAGTGTATTCCCCCACCATGTCACAGAGGCATGTCCTGACAGGCCTGTGAATGCACCATCAGTTATATCACAAGGCAAGATAGCTGCAGGTTAGTCTTGCTCGCTGAGGTGCCCTGGATGATCTCACAGAAGCACGACATTTACTGGCAAACACCCAAAGAACTGAGCTGATTAGGAGGTGGCCCTAGGAGAACGGTGTCGTGTGGTACGTGCATTTAGAGGATTTCTGACTTATTAGGAAGGAATCATTTTACAGAAATGACAGTCTTGTGTGCAGAGTATGGAAATGTGTTTTTGGAGCTCATGTGCATAATGCAGCATAGCCGTCAATATTCTGCATCAGGAAATCCACAGTGACACATTTCCTCACTATAGTAATACAGAGGAGTTATCCAGCTTGCCAGACCAAAGCCTTTCTAAAACAGACCTGCAGTCCCTGTTAAATCCCCAAATAGCCTTTGAGAAAAAAAAAAAAAAAGTTTACAGTTGCAGAAGGGGTGGAAAAAATGTGAGTTGTAAATAGTGATCTGTTCTATTTAATCTCTTTGTGAGAGTGTTGTGTTTAGGTGACAGTTGTACTGGCCTTAATGTTGTAGGGGCTCCCGCTTACTGGAAGTGCATCTTGGGAGTGACATAGCCACAATGGCCTTCTGGGTCTTGTAGTTCTGTAGCTGAAAGTCTCTGTTCTATTCAAGGACCACTTGTCTTCAATGTGAGAAATATGTGTTACTCGCCATGATACTTCAGGCCGGAGGGAGGGTACGTGTGTGTCTGGGGTGCAGCAGGGTCACCTGACCACCTGAGAGGAGTCCAGCAGTCTGCTTTTATCCCTCCTTGCCATTTCTCTCGTTCACACAGTTTCCTTAGTCTCTGTGACACACATTGACTGTGGAAGGGGCTCTCTTAGATGTCTTGTGTGTTTTTTAACGGAGAGAGATAATAAATAACAGTTTTAAAATAATTTTATATATGCAGGATCTGTGTAATCCTTAGCAGTGTTAATGTTGTCCTGCGTGTAGAGACCAGTGCCATAGACGGCCCAGTGCCATAGACAGCCCAGCCCCGCTGGGTTGGTCGTTGGAGCACGAGGATGGGACTCCCTTTTGGGGGAGGGGGGCAGCGTGCTTTTGTCTGTTAGTGTGGGAAGGGTGTTACCGCGGCTTACGTGGGATGGGGTTCAGGGTATGACAAACTGCTAGAGTAAAACCAGTGCAATATCTTTTTAATTTTGTGTTAATTGCATGTTGTTATTCCTTATAAATAAAGTTTTTATACTAAAAAAGATTTGTGCTCTCCTGTCATGATATGATCAACTCTAAGGGTCTTGACTGTCACTTCTCAGTTTTGGGTGTGGGGGGATGTGTGGAATCCTAGAAAATATTTAAAAATTGAGTCTACATCCCATAATAATGTGCGGAGTCCTGCCTCACACTGTCCCCAGCTTTCGGCGCATGGTGTGGCGCGCCGTTCTGTCCCTGATGCCTGGCAGGTGGCGAGTCGCTGCAAGATTCCAGGGAGGCTCTGACTTCCCCCCCAGCTGTGATCCATGATCTCCTCCTGCTGGTGCCTTGCGTGACCCCACACCTGCAACCCAGATGTACTCTTGGTCATAAGGGCCTGTGATGGACTGTCCGTCTAGGTTGAACTTCCTGCAACCCTAACTAGGTAAGTGGTTACTGCTGGCTGGCTATTCTACCACTTTTATCCAAATAATCCGGCTGCCTTAATTTATTAAGTACTTTGAGTGCCAACTAATGATAGGATTCTCCTGCTTATACCATTGTGAAGAGCTTTGTGCCCATGTCCTACCAAAGTGTCCAGTTGGACAGGAAGTGTCAGATCTTGACATAAAGTGAGTGGTTGCCAGTCTTGAGCCTTAATGGGCTCTGGGGGCTGTTTGTTGAGCAGCGCTCTGCTTTTTCCAGGCCCGAGCTGTGAAGTGTCTGCCTGTAATGGAAGGCTGTTACTGTAGCTCCTCGCCTGTGATCCCACTGCACTGCTGTACCCCCTCCAACAGGACCGCCTGCACGCCTGCTGCCCCCTTCGCAGGGTCAGAGTGCAGCCCCGCCTAATTTAAACTCCTCGCTCTGATTCCACAGCACAAAGTAATTGATCTCGCATCCTTGGGCTCTGAACTGTCTAGATAGACACCCCGGGGGCTACAAGCAGTGGAATGTGCCCACCCCCCTACCCCCCACAGGAATGACAGCCCGCCGCCGCGGTGATGAATTGCCAGCTTCGCCTCTGCCTGACGCATGCTCTGCACGGACGAGCAGCCTCATTCCAAGTAGCGGCAGGCGGCCACCCCCCCTATGCTGCCATCAGAAGGCCCCCTCAAAAAGCAACCATCCTGACAACTGATGGAGCATAATAGGGGAGACTGGGGCAAATAGTTTTGGGGGGGGGTACCCAAGGCAAGCCCTCCTTTGTCTTTGAGGCGGACTACCTTTTCATATGCCTGCCTGTTGTCTTCACTATGATCAAGTGAGACGGGGAGCAGTCTTTTTTTTTTTTTTTCTTTCTGATGTTTCCTACCTGCAGATGATGAAACCCCCCCCCCCCCACCCCAACCCTCTTCATCAGTATTTTTTTTTTTTTATTTGTCCACTAATTTGCCTAATTTTCTCTGTTCAGTAATTGGTGCATTTGCTACACCAGGTTATTCAATATATTTTTACGCGCGCACAAACACAAGGACTCAGACTGCAACTGGAGCGTGTGATTAATCACCGCTTGGCGACTCCTCGCAGGACCCTCCCGCCGCCGCAGCCGTGCCACGCCGCCAAGTGCCGTACTGCCGCTTTCTAATTGCTCCCGCAGCCCCAGGTGTCAGGTGCCTAATGAACCCAGGTCAGCTTGATAGATGTGTGTCTCTCCACCGTGTGAAAGCTAATGATGGCTGTGAGGCTAATGGTAAGTGAAACGATGGCGGTTGGGTGGGGTTATGGGAGCGGGAAGGGGGGGGGGGCGTGTGCCGTCTTCACCTGCGTAGTAGAGGCATGTCGCTGATCCTCGTGATTAACTCGTTTGTCCGGATGCTGTGCTATCGTTACAATGCTCCCAAGCCCCTTGGCACCACAAACTAATTTTCTGATGAATCCGGGAGTTTAAAGGTTGGAGGGAGGTTACTATGATGGATGGGAGTAGCTCCCTGTATCCCTGTTAGGAATGGCTGTCACTTGCAGGGCCTTCCCTCGCTGTCTCCCTGATTGATTGGGATATCAGCCAAGATAAAGAGTCTTGTCCTCGCCGCATCCTGCTTTGAGGCGGGGAGCTCCTCGATCTTCCGAGGACTTCTTGTTGCTCCTGTTCCTCCCCCGGACCGCGGTGCCCGCCTCTCAGTGGGCAGCAACCCAAAAAAGCCGATGGGAGGTCGGCTTCCTGGGCTCCCGTGGATGGCTTAATCAGCACGTGCCGCCCCCTCGGGGGCGGGGTAGGTTGGAGTCAGCCTGGATCTGGCTCCCCCTCCCTGTCAGCGCCGTGCAGGGCATTAATTACACAGTGCCTGAATCGTCCTGCCCAGCCTTTTTGCAGAACTTACTGGTTGCTCCTTTGCTGACCTGAAGCAAAAACAGCTTTGGCACCAAACCCATAGCTCTGTTTCTGCTCAGCTAAGGAGTCAACAGTTCAGCACGTGTTCCTGTAACTCCATGTCTTGTGTTTTCAAGTTTAATCTGTGATTTTAATTCACTCCCCCAATGTGGTTGTTTCTGTCATGAAATTCTTTCTGCAGTATCATTATGCAGAGAGCTTAAACCTATTACTGCAAACATGGTAGCTTTTTGTCATTGTCACTTACTAATACATTAATAAATAAATAGATCTAATTACCAACATGAGCTATAATGCTTGGAGGGAAAAATATTTCTTTGAGTTTCTCCGTTCATTTCCAGATTTCAATTACGCGACATTACCACTGGGGGGCACTGTCTCACCAAGCAAGTTGCTGTACAGTAAAAAATAAATTCGCCTGAAGCTGCGTTTTATAATTCCATAGTGACAGTCAAATGCATTTAGTATGAATAAATCCGCTTTTTTTCATATATATGTTTATCAAGAGAACGTGGAGTATAATTTAATAATGGCCTAAGTACGCTTATAGAGACTGCCTGGGATGGCGATTATGCTGAAAGAGCACTTATGATCCTGTTATTGGGGGGGTTCTGGAGGAAATCCAGGTACAGCTTGGGGGCAATTCGGACTAATGCATTCACCCTGTTTCCAGTTTTTAAAAGTTCAAGGACTTGGGTGTTTTGTTTACCCGCCGTTTGCCGACAAGCCCCACAATCACGAACTTGGTTGATTCGACTCGGTTTGAAAAATGCAGTAAACAGCGGGAGAAAAAAGCGGCTCCCTATATCGTATATCGTGAAGAAACTGTACGCTCACTGACAACTTGGACAAATGAAGATCTTACGAAGTCTAATGGGATTTAATGACAAAGAGGAGAAGAAAAACAACATTTTTAGAGTTTCTTTTCCCTGCCAGAAATGCATAATTGTGTGCCAGTTAGGAAACCCTCAGCTCTATTCTGGAAGATGATACGGAATATTTGATAGTCTCAGTACTCAAACTCAGAGAGATTTCGAAATGTCTTCATCTTCAAAGGCGGCGGCTGGGGAAAGTGAGCGGGACAGAGTCTCTCCGCAGCGGCATTTCAGCGCCGCTTTTACCGCCGCTATGAGAAGGACCGGCGTGACTCAAAACGCAGAAATAAAGTTTTACAGCCAACCGGCAATAATGAAGTGAGACTCTTATCGCTTCGGTTTTTAAACTCCACAGCAACTAGTTTAATTCCGACCTTTCCTCGGTGAGGAAATCAATAAGGCGGTTTGCCTTGCCCATTAAGGGGACCCTCTTGGCCATTAACGTCCCAGCGGTCGCTCTTATTGAAAGGCGTTGGAGGGTCACGGACGCAACATCATCGCCACACAGCCTGTATTTTCAATAGGAAAATAAACACGCCCCATGTTTTTTTGTTTTTTTTTTTAATATATAAATGCAACAGATTGTATGTGTAACGTTGTAGCGCTGTAACTCGGGCTCGGCTGTCCAACAGACTCCGCTGGACTATTCACGCTTCCCGCTGAGCTCCGAGTTACGATAGTTAATACATGCGAAGGGCAAAGGGCTTCCCCCTGAGCTCATGGGAAAACAGTCCCTCTTGGATCTCTCTGGGGGAGAGGATAAAAGCAAGAATGAAATAAGCACATTTAAACATTGTTGGCTCAAATTATGTCGATTACTTTTTAGTTGTGATGCATGTAAATGGAAATGTGTGTTTTGAAGAAATGTTTATTGTGGCCATGTTAACACTTTAACATCAGGCTATTGCTAACTCTTAATGCTTGTTTTTTGTCACTAGTGGCATAGGGACACAGTATATTGAAATGACAAATCTGCTTTTTTGTATATTATGTTTTTCACAGTGAAGTGAAAATAAAGGAATTGTGTTTATTAAATTATCTTTGATATTAATTTAGACTCCACGTTAAATTGTCATACATTTGACAGTGTTGGGTGGGTTGCCTTGCAGGGCCCCATGTCCCTAGTATTGCATCTGTTTGTGTCACACTGATATTTCTGGCCATCAAGGACATCCCAGTGCTCCGTTTCACAGTGACCCATGGCTGAGTAAAACATAAGAAAAAAGTGTTAACGTTTTTTTTCTTTTTTTTTACAAAAAAAAAACAACAAAACAAAAAAAAGCCACACTATAGACCTTGCAAAATGTTAACTTGTGAAAAAGGTATTTTACTTGAGAGCTGCTCACAGCATCCTGGGAAGTGTGTTTGGCACCCTGTATGTCTCGTTGACTCAGTCGTATGATAAAGTGCTCTGCCGTGGTACTGTGTTCTGTCCGTATGTGTCTGCTGTGAAAACACACTCTGCTCCGCCGTGATTGGGAGCGTGTCGTGTTTCAGCTTCCCGAAATGTCACACACACGCACATTGTAATTTATTCCCTTCCTCGTGTATCCTTCCCTCCCCAGCCCGATGCTATTGTTGTACTGCCCTTTTCGTCTTGCGTTCTCTGAAATAAAATCGCCTTTGGTGATGCCCGGCTGCTCTGCGTAAGATTCAGCGCACATTTCCTGATGAACCGCTGCTGTAGACTAAACATGCTCAGACAATCGCTGTAATGCCGCCGTCGTTTCCAGACAAACGGTCCCCCATGAGTCTGTGCTCAATGTAATGCATCCCGTAGCCGTCTTCCATCCTTCCGCGCAGCCCAACAGCAAAACATCAGCTAGCAGGGCTCCGGAAGCCCGCCAACACGGCCTCCTGTTAACGGGGTACTTTAGGGAGGATTTCCCAGCTTGTGCTGGGTACCATTCACTTATCGTACGTCAGACGCAAATGCTAGGATATTAAAAATAGCATGGAGCTCATTTTAGGACGGACCACTTCCTTCGCGAGCAGCTCGATGGAGTGCGACAAGAAAAATGGATGTTAATTATCGGTGTGCAGCATGTCTGTTTGTGCTAGAATAGGCCCCATTCTTACGGGCGTTGCTCATATTGTGATTGTGGTTGGTATTGTTGGAGCTCAGTGAAGCCGTATGAAACATTCACAAGGCTGGCTGCTTTCCTGCCCATTATCAGGCAGCCCGTGTGGATTATTCCTAATTAAATGCAGCTCGAGGTTATTAGTATTCAGTACGTGAATAGGGAGGAGAATGGGAGTGCATGATCCTGATTACAGCTGAGCTTATGTGTCGTTCTCTAAGGAAGGTGGGTCCAGAAACCACTGAGACCTGCGATCAAAAGGATGACGTCATCACTGATTGTTTTGTGTAGTTTGAAATAGTTTTCTTTGGGGCCGAGCCACATTTCAGGCATGAAATGCCTCCTGCTGTATTGCCCGATAGTAGCGCATGCCGGTGGTAAAAGTTTTGATCAGGGCAGCATAGATTTGAATTCTTCCAGAGACAGTAGTGGATGATTGACTGTACTGCGCAGCCTGTGGAGAGTTACCCCCGTCTCTATCCTGCTGCACCTGTAAATGTACAGTGTGCTTGGGGAGGGGGGGGGGGGTCCGTCGGCCAAGCCAGTGGCAGTACCATACGGTGCTTGCTGACGATCCCTCGCTAAAGCACATGGATGGTTCCCTAGTCCCATTGAAGGGCCTGAGATGCAAGTCTCACGCCGTGGGCCCGGTGTTGGGTATCAAAGGCTTGGGCTGAGGACCGTGTTGCTTAAAAATCCCCAGCCGGCTGCACCTATGGCTCATTAGGTGAGGATGTGAGTGAGGGGCCCAGCTGGCTGCTCCCCAGGTGGTGTGTGATTAAGGTGTGCAGGCTGGAGGCCCTTTGCCCGTCAGGTGACTGACAGCTGGGTCTCTTATTGGCAGGATTTCGTTTTTTTTTTTTTTTTTTTAAAACTTGCTCTGGGCTCCAGAGCCAGCCTGAAGAAGTTGCCCAGAAGTGTCGACTGTGTCACAGTCCAAAGTTTGCCTTATTCAGATTGATAACTGTGTTCTTCTCTCGCGTGTAAGGACAGCCAACTTATGCGGCTGTAACTTTTAAATGACCTCCCCAGGGACGGAATCAGAGGACATGGGCTGAGCACCCTTTAAAATCTATCCTTCCCTCTTTTTTTTTTTTTTTTTTTTTTTAGCAATAAAAAATCAATTTCATCCATGTGGGAAAGGGGTGAGCCGGGGTTATCCGAGGAAGGGGGGGGGGAGGGGGCAATGTTAAAACCC
>JAABNY020000032.1:18100323-18110428 GCA_015164015.2 Brevimyrus niger
CACCATTCAGAAACCTGGGAGGCAGAACGCAGGCCCCCCTCCCCCCCCCTCCCCCCCCCCCCTTCCACCGGAAGGCGCCGACCCCCACCTGCCGCGTTCTTCCGTCACCCTTTCTTTTGTTTTTTTTTTTTTTTTTTTTTTTTTTTTTTTTTTAAAGTTTGTCACCGCATAACCAAAAGTGGAGAGATTGGGGGTGGATAAAGCACAGAGCAAGCAGCATTAATGGGCTTCACTCTACCCCCCACCCACAGAACGCAATAGCAGGGACTTAAAACAAGTGTGCAGCAGGAACCACACTCCCAAAGCCATGGGACAGACCGTCAGCAGCCCCAGGGAGGAGGCCGACCGGTTTCCAACTCATATACATATATTTTTATTTTAAAGATCTTTAGCCCAAAACTGGGGGGGGGGACTTCTTGCAGGTCTCAGGCAGCAATGTGAAATCCTGTAAAGCCCAGGGAATAAAGACCCAGGGGAATGTGGATCCCCTCCTCGGCATCTGAACCTCCTGAGAACAAAAGGCAGGGTGCTGAAGGAGAGGAAGGCTCTATGACAGAGCGATGGAGGCACGATGATGGCAGAAGGAGGCGTTTTCGGAGGGATCCCTGGTCCTTTACGTGTGCCTGGCTGAGGACACGGAGGCCAGCGATAAAGAGCGGCCGGCAACCCAACCCTGCATGGCGGTCAAGCGTTCAACAGCAAACTCAACAGGAGGGGGGGTGGGGCCTGAATGGCACGAGTCACCCCACCATGGAGTGTGTACGGAGGACACCATGTCAGCTCTCGTATATAAACCTGCACCCCCGCCTGAGGGTTTAGACACACAGCCTGACGTGAGGAACGGGGGTAGTAAAAATAAATAAAAGATCAGCGCCGTACCGATGTGCAGGATGCAGCTGGCAGCGCAGACATGGGGGCAGCAACTGTTTGCTAAAGCCCCCCTGCTGTACCTGGCTGGACCTGGAGCCTGAGGCCTCTGGCCAGGCTGAATTACTGCTGGACACGTTGAAGGCGCATGGCCAGCGATACAGGGCAGGCAGGGGTGGGCTGAAGCCTCAAACCGCTTGGAGAGTCTGTTTAGGATCCACTGGGTAGACAGTAGACTGTGGCGACGAAAAAATCATCCATCCATCCTTCTTCTAACCATTTATTTTGGTCAGGGTCAAAAAAAGACAACAATGAAAATGATCTCCTAAATATGTTTTGAGATTTAATATAGATAAATGAAAATGCGGATCACGAGATACATAAGGGAATATTCGTTACCATCCTTCCATAGGGATAAGTGGCGGGATTAGACTCCAAAAGAAGGTGGGTGCTCTGGGTCCAGCCCCGCGGCTGGCCTTCTGTCCCTGAGCGCCGTGGGGGACCAGGCCACGGCTGAGAGCTGCATGTGGATACCAAGGACAGGGAGTCCTGACCACCACAGAGTCAAAACCAGAGATCGGGCAAGATGGACGGAACAGACACCCCAATGTCATCATCGTAATGAGTAATTACAAAATTCCTATGGTATCGAAACATACTGAATGTTTCAGAATAATAATAATAATAATAATTGCACTGGGTGATTGTGGTCTGTTTGCACTTAAAGTGCATCTCTGCAGTCACCTCCACATCTATGCTCAGCCGTGAGGGAGCACCAGATGAGATGAAAAGACAACACAAGACTTTAGACTTATCTTAGTACATTAACACCTGCGACTGAGCACCTGCCCCCTGCCATTCACCGGGTGTGGGTGGGGGTTGGGGGACTGTTGTCAGGGCCACGGCCAGGGTGTGTCAGTGTCACAGACCCATGCTCAGCATGCTAGGAGATGTAAGGAATAGAACTATTAAATTAACCACTTCTGATTAGTGCGGGGGATGAACGGCTGGAGATGTCGCACAACCCTAACCGTCACGGACCGATGCTTCTCAGGAAGTGTCCTGATAAAATCCCTCAGGTTTACCAACGTATGAACTGCAATCCAAGCGCCATAAAGTGCAGTGGATCGCCTACATACAGCCATTTTAAAAACCTCTAAGTAATGCTGCAGCCCTCAAAGCTGATCCACAGGAGCCCCACAGGTCTCCAGGCCCAAGCATGGGGGCAGGAGACCAGACACTCAAACAGACACTGACTGGCATCAACATCCTGCTCATCAGGGTCTGCGCTTCACTGCCATTTTGTGCCTAAGAACCTAACACCGCAAACTACCATCTGTAAACCACAGCACGTAAAAGGTGTCACAGAGGCAGCTATTCAGAAGCTCATGTTTGAATTGATACATAAAACTGTTGGAGAAACATACCAGGGTGAGGTTTATTTGCACATTTTGCTGTTTAATCTAAAGGCTTAAAACTACCCCGAATCACCACACACACACACATACTCTGGGCACTTTGAGAGTCAAGTGGCCGAGAAACGATACAGGACATGTGAGGTTTGCGGTGAGCATAGGGAAAGAGGGTTCACTCAAAGGCCAGCCTAAGAGGCCGTATATTAAATATCATTATTGCCGACGGCATATAAAGGAAACGCTGCTTTAGACTCAGATCAGCGGAGCGCGCGGCTGTCATGCAAAATGCATGGAAGCCAAAACTTAATTTCGCACTTAGATTGCCTGTTAACATATCTAAGCATTGTTTCAGTGCCAAATACAACTTTTACGGCTGTTAGAGAACATCCTCTCTACTGCCACAGTTCTGGAAACTAACACATTAACTTTTTCCATATATTAACAAAAAGCGAATGCGAAATTATGGCGGCGGACAGAAATAAATTGCATTTTACCGGACGGAGCACACAGATGAAGAAATCAAGACATCAGAAATAGTGAAAATAGGAGAAACAGTATCCATATGAATGGGGCCGGAGAGCGGCTCACACTTGGCTGCACAGGCTGATTTCTGTAACCCAAACTTGCCATCAATCCACGAAGGAGGCCGATCAGAGAGCTGTCAAGCCGGCTGAGTTGAGTGGTTATTCTGAAAACTGTAAGGATGCACTTTGCGGAAGGGGTGCATTACTGCACCAAGCAGGATGCCTGAAGCCGGAGCGACCCGTCCGAGTGGGAAAAGCAAATGATCCGCAAAACTGCGATCAGAGGCCCGATAAATTATCATGCACACATAAACGTTACACACACGTATATGTATAGCTTGTATATATTCCTGCATAGAGGTTCTTGAATGTTTATAAGAAAGTCGCCTGACTTTTTGCTTCCTTATGTTTTAGAAGATGGTTTCTGCGAAATAATCGGGTGACAAGTGCATGAGACCCGTACTTTAGTATTGCATAAGAGGATCTGACAGAAAAGAAAATGAGACGAAGGGACACCGACGGAAACGAGACATGCAAAGACACGGAGACACACAAAGACAAAGACACAAACGGCCGGACGATTACATGCAACAGCTCCGGCCGGGGCGCTGCTCTATACGCTTTAGCGCAAATAAAGCAAAAAAGAAAGCGGGTGTTAGCGGGCGATACCTGGCGGCTGGTCCATCTCTATATAAAATATTAATTCTGTGGAATACGGCATCATCACGTCCCTCCAGTCATCTTCTTCTTTTCCCGTACTCCAAACTGTGTTGTACATTGTTTAACTATACAGGAAATAAGTACAGAATGTCTCTCTTTCTCTCCAAAACGAAAGAAAAAAATAAACTGCAGACCAACACTGTACAAAAGGACTGTGGGTTTAATGCAACCAGCTGAATGCACGTACAGCAACCCAGGTGTCTTCAACAGCCTTCAATGCAAATTCCTGCTTCACAATAAATAAGATTGCAATAATCAATTTACATATATATATTAAAAAACAACAACAAAGCACCAGGCTTCACTGCTGCACTTGTTCAGACATGTAGAAAACTGTAACAGTCCCGCAGAACAGAAAGTAGATACCAGCTCTACTGTCCAATCCGTTCTCCAAAGAACTGGCTATAGCCTTCATTTTTTAAGGCTCCAGGGGCCAGCAGAGCAACCTTTCACATCATCCCGAAAAGACCACTCCGCGCCCAGCTGTTGGGGGAGGGACACTTAACCACAAAGGCACAATTCGGAAGAGAAAAGCCCAACGGCACCAGAAATATTACTAAACTCACCCATAACAGAATAGTTTGCGTAGAGAGATTACAGATGTCTTTGAATCGTCTGGAGATTTAAATGTATAAATTTGGTTTTGTTTCTGAAAATCAATGACATCACTGTAAATCCCCCCTTTCCACGTAATGAAATGGTACGTCTCAGTCTACCGTGACTAAGTGCTGCGCAGCACGCAAGCTCCAGATACAGCAGCCAATAGGAGCAGAGCTCGTGCTCCAGCTCCGCCGCCAAAGTTGGAGCTGCACGTCTTTGTCTTCCCATTTTTTGCAGGGGGCGGGGGTAAAGCAAGTTGAAGGGGAGACGGGCGCTGGGTGACCGCGTGCTTTTCGCGGACCAATGGGAAACCCAGAACGGCGCACGACAGGGCCAGATTGGCCGAAACGGTTACTATGAGAGACAAAGGGACCGCACTCTCATGAAAAGCGCCGATGCGTGCATAGTGTCCACAACGGTATACGGCAGAAAATATAACAATTGTTATAATTTTGTGTCAAGTAAGACATCGTATGTGCAAAACGATGTTATTATATTTCTATATATTTCAGTAGCTATTCTTGTCGCACACATCACATTCCCATAGCTTGTCTTAGATAATACCATTAAATGGTAAGACGCTCCTCACAGGTAATTTACTTTTGTCTACTTTATGCTATATTCATATTTTAAAATAGATTTGGTTGTATATTATGTTTAATACTTATTCTACTTAACTGATAACAGATGCATATAGCTCCCAGAAAACATTCTGACACTGATTGATAAAGTTCTGTCTGGAACCATTAGCTAAAAAAAGGGCTATATCCCAGCTTCCAGATTATTTAAATGAACCGCATACATTATTGTGCTATACAAACAGAAAAGACAGAAACATTTTATTTCCGATGATAGCCCCCTAATTACTCAGAAGCATGACGCCCTACATCAGAGTACCGTAACGGTCCAGCCACCAATCTGCTGTTCCAGGCGGCTCAAACAATTCCCCTGGCATCATTTTCATTCCCGCCTGTCTCATCTGTCCATCAAAATGGAAGATCCCCCACTTGCATGGCCTATATGGCTCCACATAGTCCATGTCCAATGCACTTATTAACCAGCACAAGACAAACCCCCCAGATGGCCTGTGGGTAACACAGAGACACGCTGTTACGAGTTTCAACCGCTCACATTGTCTGTGTTGTGACATAATGCAAAATGGACAGAAGGATCCATAACCAACAGGAACACCCCCCCCCCCAAAAGAAACAAACAAAAACTCAAAAATACTAACATAAGGTATGTGATTCTTGCAAAAATCGACACCATTATGTGTTTTTTTTTACCTGTAACCGCAGTAGTTAAAAAAAAAAATTGCAAGACTAATAAAGGTCCATGCAAATAGCAAACTCTGAGCATATTGAGACTGATATAAAAGAGAAAAGAACATAATATGAGCTGCAGGGCAAGGAAACGACTGCTCAGCAGTACATTGGCTAATATGGAAGCTGTCATTTCCTAACAGGGAATATATGACAGATATACTACATTTTAGAAGAGTCCCTGAAATCAAGTTTACAGAAACTAAGTTTTAATGGCTATATTAATTACACGCTAGACATTTCACCGATCTGAACAGTAGATGTCTACTGAAACAAGTGCATTCCCTTAAGGGAACTTTTAAGTAACTGTTCCACTCCGAGTCTCGAGTTTCCGCTTCCTGGCTTATCTCCACATTTTTACGAAATGCAAAAAGCCTTTTTTGCACCCTTTGGCAGAAAGAGTGCTTGACAGAGATTAATGAGAATATGCATTCTCAAACTCGTGCCATATCTGTGAGCTTGCAGATGTTCACCCCCCCCCCCCCCTTCCTGTCTCACAGTCCTTTCTCAATAACAACAGAAACAAGACATTGATTCTGAATAATAGATGCTGTGGAGGGCCGGCCCGCCCGCGAGACGGCCTAATGTATGCAAGCCTCAAAAACGGAAAGATTACTCTCTTCATTACTGACTGCAAGGGTTGAGCTCGTGAGTCGACCACACACCCCAGCACCAACCGGGAGCAGCCAAAACAGAGGTTCTAATCTGCCCAGCTACAAGACTAAGCTAAATGATGCCCGAGTCATATTGAACAAGGGGGGGGGGGGGGTCAAGGTTGGTTAAGTTCTTCAGATTCCGTACAATATTGAGCTGTTGCTTTGAAGCCCACAAGTGGGGAACATTTCTGCTGTATACTCCTTGCTCTCTCTCCCACCTGACAAGCCCTAGAGTAAAGCGATGATTACATAAAGCTCTCGGCCTCCATCTTTTCCACATGTTGCCTAGTATAATAGCTGCAGTGGGTAATATATATCTACAGGACCGGCCAGTTGAGAGCTCCTGGGGCGACTTGGGCATTCTGTTGCCAGGCATAGCTTGACACCTTGACGACTTGAGCTGAGACGTGAGATTTAGTCAAGTCGTGCGGTAGAAATTCAGCCCTACGGGCTTCAACACAAACGTATATGAGGTAAGCATACAAATAATTGCTTCCATGCATAAATGAAGAGATGGGGCAGATAGTACGCTTGCCCTGAGGGGACAGGAGTCTCTGACCCCTCTGCCAGTGCGTTCTGGATTGGTGCTGTGATACTCCTTCATGTTATCACCTGGTTCAGACCTATGGATTTTCATGGATCTCATATTTGAAGTGTTAATAACTGAGTGAGACCAAGCAACAATCCCCCCCGACACACACACTATGCCCATCGTTGGTTCTTTTCCCCGTCCGTCTCAGTGCGTCAACCAATGAGAGCGGCAGGATCACAAGTCCTGCCCCTCTATCTCTAAGCTGGTGGGCACTCACTGCTCCTGCGCACACAGCTAGCTGGGTGATGTCATCCTGCAACGTGAGCGTCCCCTTCAGACTGATGCAATACTCTGGTGACACTCTGTAATGAGCTGGTAACACGCCCCCTCCCCTCGGAGCGGAACTGCGTTGCATCGCGCACCTTGTCTTACAGCCGCCGCTTCTGCCGTTTTCCAACTTTGTGTCGCCATGCCTTTTTCATCCTGCCTTTCTTCTCTGTCTGCATCCTCTCTCTTTCCCCTGCAGCCTCGCTGCCTCTCTCTGCTCCTGGGTACCGTGGCTCAGCATTATTCAAATGACAATGGAAATGGAGCGATCCGGTTAACCCATTCCTCTCCGTGGTGGGTGAGCACAGACGACTCGGAAGATGGAAAGTGTCACGGGTCGGTAGGAACAAAGGAGCGGTGACCATAAGAGTACGTGACAGGGAAAAAAAAATGTGTGCACGTGTGCACACACACTCGCACACACACACGCACACATACACACAGTCTGCAGCCTGATAAAACAATCAGTTGGCCAGTTGTTCTCCAATATTTGTCAAAGATAAACAGAGAAGTTCCTGAGCCATCGCCGGGGCAATTCACGCACCGTCAAGATCCGAAGAACAAATCTAATCCGAGTTCAATGCAGAGGCCGCCAGCCTTGGGAGACTGGCCCCTGAGCACCCCAGGCTCGCGGATTTTACTCTTCTGAGAGTATGCGCTTTCTGGCGGCACGATTATGGCTGTGGTGAGTGCGCGTGTGGGGAATGGAGATTAAAGGGACAGAAGGAGCTGGAATACAGATTAGTGGGTTGGTAGACAGAAACAGAGACAAAGAAGGCAGCTTTTTGTTTTCAGGACAGTAGCAGAGCAGGTAAAAGGGCAAATAGTCCGACTCCATCTGATTTTTGCGTGTTCATAGCCCCAGGATTTATCCTCCCTGCGTGCCAACTGGGTCACATGGTTTCAGTGACCGGCTGGCATGAAGTCATACACCCTCCTTGTGCTTCAATATGTCACCGGAGAGTCACCTTAATGCGGCGCTTTCACACGAATGACCTCAGTGAAAATAAGAGAATGCCAGAGATTAAAGGTAGGACTTTAACTGAAAATGCAAAATCGTCTCTGACCAGTGGTCTCCTTATCACACTTTCTAAAACTTTGTCAATTCCTGCAACACAATCAAAGGGGCAGTAGATAAATTATGAAGGCAATAAAGAAGAATTATTAAGAACTGCAGCCTCCGTTCCAATGGGATATCGCAGTTTCCAGACATATATTATACAAGCAAAACCAGATACTGAGCTTGGTTTTGAAATATCCCTGTGGTACACTTTATTGCTATTTATTGCTCTTTTTATTGCTATTACTTAGCAGATATTTTTTCGTTTTGTTACATGTTTTTAAGGGGACATACATGCTTTGCTTTCCTACATTTTGCAGAGCAAGAATTATATTTGTGGTTTGTAGCGCAGGAAAAACCTGTAATTTCGAGCAGAAGGCTGCTTTTTTCCAGACAAGACATGTCACAGATAATAAGGTAATAGGTGTAGCTCTGGGGGTCTGTGCTCATTAAAATATTTACTATGGCTCTGTTTTTCGCAGGCATTTATATTTACAGTGCATGTGGCAAAAGGCCCAGGTACAGAAGCCTGTGGAAGGGGACAACTGCTAAAATAACTAAAGGGACCAGCATTTTCAGTGACGCTCATGATGAAAGCAAGCATTAGCGTTAGCATGTTAGGAGTGAGAAATTGCATGTCCCTTATTGACAGTAAGTCCTTCTTCAGACAAATGTGCTGGGATTCAAAAAAAAAAAAAAAAAAACACTGCCGACCTCTTGACCCCAACAGCTTCCCCTGGGACAGGACAGTCCAGGGCCCAAACAAATGGAACAAAGCGGACACAAACATATGTTCCGTTAGCAGCTAGTGGCATCTTGTAGCATCTTGGGGCCCCAGTTTACTCCAGCACTGGTTATGGGCCCCCCGGGGGCCCACAGCTGCTTATCACACACTCAAAAGTAGACATCTTGCAACTGCAAAAGCTATTTATAGCGAAGGCCTGCCTATATGGCCTACACAACGATAGACAAGTGATTTACAGTCGCTAATGGTGGAACGTCATGAAATTGCCACCGAAGAACAGAAAGGGAGAGAATCTGCGATCCGGTTCGAGTTGCCTTTAAATCCACAGCTGAGCTGGGGAGTTTCCTGGAAGGCCCCACTGTCAGCTGAGATTAATGAACTGCCGTTGCCGAGCACAAATTAACTGCTGTAAGGGAGACAGCGAATAGCAAGGCAAGGGAGGGGCCTCGATTCGGGCGAGCAGATGTTGCCTGCAGGAGGGGTGCAGTGACTGGGCATGGGGCTTCTACTATGTGCCTGCCACAAGGGGGCAGCACTTCAGATCGACACCACCATGAAAGGCCTAGGCAAGCTGTCAGTGACACTGAATGGGAAGTCTGAGGAAAAACTCCCCATTATGCAGCATACGAAGGCCTCTGAGGCATGCAAACTGTACCACGGTTATTTAGCTACCAAAAACGGACAGGCTGCGTTATTGTCCATGTCAGGGCAGAGTCGCTTTCTACACATAAAACATCTATAAGAGAAAATGCGGGGTCAGGTGGCGGGGATGAGGTAGCAGGAGAGCGACGGCACCCTGAAAGACAACCTGGAATAAAAAATAAATGGGTCCGCTTTGATGTGTAACAATAACACAAAAGACTCTCCGGCTAATTTCAGCTATCGGCTCAGGAGGAAAGAAGCTTCTTTGAGCTGATAATTCTACAAAACAAACAACAATAGGAAACAATGTGGGCAGATTCAAACAGCCACCTATTTTCAACCTAATTATGCAGGATGCACCATGTTACCAAGCAAAGATCAAGGTTAAGTTACCAGGTATAGTTATGAAAAGACAGAAAAAAGCAAATTCTTGCACTGGGTGCATAACTTTTTTTTGCAGTCAGTCCAGTGTTTACCAGACAAGGCTGCCAGAACCCCCGACACCAACCACACGGGTCTGAGCGAGTATGGAGCCTAGCCTTTCCGGACGATTGCAGAGTATGTCAGCACACAGCACGCAGGCTATTGAACCCCCCCCCCCCCCCCCCCCCCCCCCCCCCCCCCCCCAACACCCCCCCCCCCCCCCCCCCCACACCCCCACCCAACCAAACCACACAGACAGGGACAACCGCATC
>JAABNY020000032.1:18114167-18127604 GCA_015164015.2 Brevimyrus niger
CCACAGTTTGACTCCGAGATGCAGGTGACTGTGACCGTGTGCAGATGACATCGAGTGTGGTGGCACCTGCTGGACGAGCGTCTGAAAGGCCACGCTTGTGCGAGGGGGCGGAGCTTTCATCTGGCTTTGACCTCGCGGCTGACCCCCCCCCCCCCAACAAAACAATGGGTGACTCGATCTTCAGAAAGTCACAGAAACCAGCCTCATTCCAAACGCCAGCTTGGAGAGAATACTGCAGATCAGCTGCCACATATAAGCACACATGCGCTTGCTGTTTTATGAATAACCAGCAATGTTTGAATATTTAAGTCATTCCAAAAAAATGTTAGACACAATGTAGGGTCAGATGACAAAAAAACTTGCAAGATCTGAATTGATGGATCTATAAGGGAGGAAGAGTCTCTATCCCCCACTATCTGACACGCATTTATCAGCATGCAGGCAAAGAGGTTGCGGAGAGCAACCTAAATTCAGCCACGTGGATTTTACCCATCAGTGTTCTTCTGCTTCAGAGGGAAACATACTCGGACAATCTCACACCGGCATAAGCAATAAGCAAGCCGCATGCAAATGAATGACATCGCATTTGTGACAGTTATAAGTGGGCAAAAAACACAAATAATCATTTTTGAAATTCTGCCAGTTACAGTACGACCACACATACTATATCATACAATATATAAAAAGGAGCGTCGATTCTGTTAATGCGTACAAGTAGGAAAGCAAGACAATGGTTTACCTCCAGTGGGTGTACTTTAATTTAACAAGTCACAACCGAGATCATTACAATGCAGAAAGAAGACTTACCACTCTGACTGAAGAGGGAACGGGAAAGAAAGCCGGGCGAAGAAGGACAAGTGCGGACAGACAGCACGTTTCCATGAGGGGCCTGCCGGTTTTTATATGTGCACGACGACGGCCAGCTGTCAACGGCGCTGATTGGCTAATCGCTTATCACAGGGCGTCAATTCACCACCCACACCCAGGGCCTGAAAGGACCCTCATCCGAGACAAGCCACTGTCATGGCCAGCATCATCATTCGACTGTAATGACATGGGGGCATGTGGAGGGCATGCGGGGGACACCACCACCCCCCCGTAACACCCCCTCTCTCTTCGGTGACACCATAAAGCAGGGATACATTGTTGCTCCACATTTCAGGCCAGACAAAAGCCCAGAGTCCAGGGAAAAAGGGCTCTTCCCAGATGGACTCAGCTGATTGGTGTTAATGGTGCTGGATGGGTGTGTGTGTGTACGTGGGGGGGGGGGGGGCTGTTTGTCAAAGAATGACGACAGCTGGCTAATAACAGCCTCTTACACCCCCCACCCCACCACCAGCATCTCCTGAAGTCCAGACAGAAATGTTCACACATCTGTATAAACCTTCAGGCCAGGATGTTGTGTTCAGCACCTGGACATATATGTGCCCCCCCCCTCCTTCCTCACCCGCCTTGGGGGAAAATGGAAGTTCTTACTCAGGTATGACACCAATGTGATTTTATTTAATGAAGCCATCACACGGAATCCGATCAAGCACGCTCTGTCGCAATTAGGGGGCTGCTTCCTCCGAAAGGCATCAGAAAGCTTCCAGAAAGCCATGGCAGGCTCTCCTGAGGGGGATAAAACGGCCACCCGCAGTACCTTAAGGGCAAATCCTCAGCATTTTATGTCTCTGTAAAAGCATGTTTCTTCATTCAGAGGACGCCGTCCGAAGCCGATGCTCCGGCACCTTCCGTGGGTTAATGCAGCAGATTTTTCACACCTGTGTCCCATGTAATCACTCACAATTTCATCTTTAGCCATTTCCTTCCTAAGTGTCACCCTTCCAGAGAAAAATGCGAAATCCTGCGATCTTTATCATTTATGCGTTTCTCTATATCAGCAGAATATGTGTACTGATTGGATATAAAGAACAACAAAATCTATAAACTATAACTATAAATCTATATTCTGAAAGAAGGGCATTTTAATGTCACCGAGAGACACAAAGACGACGCAGAAGCACTCAGCAGCTCAGTCTGGATGCTAATGGCCTCACGCAGGGATTATTTAGGGGCTGATGTCGAAGAGCAGAGTACAGCAGTGACCATCATCATCATCTCATTACGCTTCGTTCTAACAGCTTCAGCTGGGGGTGGGCGAGTCACAGCTTCCACTCTTTGTGTTGAAAAGTGGTGGTAGTGATGGGGGGGTGGGGGAAGATCAGGGCTCCCCCTCCCCTCGCTCTTCCCCAAAACTCCCCTTTTCAATGACTCAGTCTGTCCCTCAAGACAACAGAGGAAACTTCTGCTTGGGGTCTCTGCCCTTCCTGTCTTTACAGAGGACATGTGGGGCCAGGTCTCCTGGTGAGTTTCAACGGTAATCCCCCACTGGCAGCGCCCCCCTACACACCACCCCCCCAAATCGCAGCAGGGCCACCTGTCCCAGGAAGCTGGATCGAGGGGGGGGGGGGGGGAGGAACTGTTCACCCCCTTGCAGCACGCTGGCCAATCCCAAACCTGCATAAACTCCACACGCCCACAGAGGTTCCACAGACAGGCTGTTTTTTATTATTAAGGACACAATTACGACCCCCTGACAGGAATCTCACACAGCAGCGGAAAGCCCAGCAGACTGATAAGGCTCGGTCCGGCTCTGTGTCTGCCGTTGCCTCTCAGGGGGTCCACAGGGGGCAGTAATCAGGTAGCAATAATCAATCCCGCTGAAGACGTGCTTTGTTTCCAGGGGGTTGGAATACGACGCCTCTGAGATACAGTGAAATAAATGGAACGAAAGAGACCTGATCTTTTTTTTTTAAACCCAGGTTGCCTTAATTGGTGGCTGGCCAGCAGCAGGGCAAACTTACGGGACCTAACAAGGAAAAACATCTTCTTGTCTTGACACATCAAAGCCTGCGTGACTTTTGACCCTACTTCCATTTTCTGGGGACGGCACTGTGTTTGCACTTGCACATTGCTCTCCCTCATCTTTTCTTAAATCACTGCCCCCCCCCCCCCAGTTGCCACCCTCATATTATCACTCACACGTAAAATGCCAAGATGCGCTCAAATTTAAGATGTTTTTTTGCCCCCTGGCCTCCCCCCCTTCACATTGGGCCTTTTCCTGTGCAGCATTCATTCTCATCTGTGAGCCGCCTCCCCCATCACCTCGCTCCCCCAGCTGGAACATTCCGGCGCTACACTCCCTCAGCCCGTGGTAATGACAATAAGGGAAGGCCCAATGGCAGCTGTGTCATTGTCACCGGGAGACAGAGGGACCCCTGGGGACAGCCCCCCACGTATGTCTCCAGCGTGACTACAGTTAGTGCGCCGCGATGCTACCGTTACCCGTCACAGAAACCAAAGCCCTCTGTGAATTATACTGTATATCCTGCTTTAAGTGTATAAGCTTTCCACTTAAGAGGGTTAATTAACCAAAATCCCAGTTCTTACGCCGCAGTAATTCCCCAGGTACTTGTCCTGGAAAGGCCTTGGGAATAATGCATACTGACACCTTTCAGAACATATTCTCTTTCTCTTGGATAGACACATGCATCTTCAAATATAACTGAGGGCGTACAGGTAGTCATGAAGCAAAAATATTAAACCACACTGGTGATTAGGCAGAAATATCCTAGCTCCAGTTATGCCACTTTCGCTTGTGGCCTGTTAACGGCCACGACAGCCAACGGTCTGAAAATCTGAGGTAACGTCAACATCGCTGTCTGGTTCGATGGTCTCCCCATATCCCTATAGATTGGATTTTTCTAGCACTTTGTATGTTGTTTTTATACTTAATACATCAAAATAAGAACTTCAAAACGCATGCGATCATAACTCTTAATTCAAAACGTTTTTTTTTTTTTAAACACTGCTTATCTTCGAAAAAACGATAAAAAAAAAAAAACTGATTAATTGCGCTGTGTATATTTAGGCCCATTCGGGACCTTATTAGCTACAATATATAAGGAGATGCTATCTGGAGGGACTGCGCTATTTACTTTCTGCTGTAAAGCAGCTTGCCCTAGATTACCTTCCCTTTGTAACTGGCACAGCATAAGCCAAAAGCAGACTGCCGATTTCTAAATGTCAGGGCTCTCGGGTGAGATGCAATCGGAGATGTTTTAGAAGTATATGGAAAACAACGCATTGCTGAGCAGATTAAGAGCGAGAATGAAGTCCAATAATTAGTACATCCATTTTAGGGGCCCCTGCTTTCTGGAGCAGCCAAACCCAAGGGCCTTGTATCGCTGTGATGGACTGATGGGGTAATTAATCTACAAGGGTCATAGTCGTAGATTCCTCTCCAGTCACCCTTAACTATTGACTTCGAGGAGAAAGCAGTGAGGTTATAAAATCATAGAAGATTTATGGGCCACATTCAATGGCCCCCTCCGGTGGGCAGGCCAAGCGTCCGCGGGCTTCTAATTCGTTACCGGCGTCGAGGGGAGAAGAAGCCATTGTCAGAATATTATTGGCTGCCCAGGGTCAAAGGTCAGAGTCACCACCGAGTGGTCCTCCAAGGTCACGTCCTGGAAACTCCACAAAGATCTCCTTTGGAGAAAAGAACATTAACCAGAGGTTTCCCGGTGAATGGCCGTGGGTCAACCAGGCACTGTGAGGGAAACAAGGCAGAAGTTGATAGAATCGGGTCCGGCTGAGCGGCCTGAAAGCCACGATTGGACATTCGTTATCCTGTCAGGTCCATTTTAGCACAGAGGGGTCTCTATCCCCCTCTCAGGGGTGTCATCCATCAAGGCCAGTGTAGCCTGTCGAAGACGGAGCCGTGTGACCGGCCCCGACGTGCTCTAGATGGGCCGCTAGATCATCCTCAATAAGACGCATCAATTTCACCGTGGCTGACTGACGTCTGTCTCGGCACCGGTACCCAGCATTGGGTCCAGTCGGCGTCTTCTGCGAAGTGACACGCCCCTCATAGTGAGTACTTTCACCTCGGGCGCAGACGATGCATTGCAATCATTTGGACCGACGAGATCATTCCCAAAACAGGTCCCAGCATCTCAGGCGTCCCTGTCCTGTCTGTTTAATTAACAGTCACTTGTAAGATCTCAAAAAATGCTGGCATTCCAACACAGGGTAAATTACGAAACGCTGACTATACATCAAAGCCGTTTTTTTTATTTTAGCTGTCACGTATACACTGATCTGTATGCTTTTGTCCACATTGTCTGCATTGTATGGAGGTCATCGTTTTCGCACGGCCAGCGGTGAGTCTAGCTGACTGCACCGTTGCAATCGGCTGCACGCATCGTTTTATTGATGATCTCCTCATTCGTCTCATTTTTGCAGGGTTACTGTCGCTCTGAAGTACTGAGATCCCACTCGCCACAGAGATGCATCATTATTCAATTCAAATACAACTACATTTAACGAATAATTGGATTTCTCAGGTTGCCTTCCGAGCTGTCAGTACTTCTCGCACCAGCTGCACGTTCTCCTTCTCGTGCAGCGGAGAGAGGAGCTGGAAGTGAGGCAGAGATTACATCTATATCTGCCAAGACAGCAGTCTGGAGTGAGACGCGACCTCAGTGCATGCAGTTGGCGGCCTGAGACTCATCTCCGTAACGGGAAGCTGTCGGCGCCGGGCACTGGGCACCGGGCTTCGCTGACTCAGTCTGTTTAATCCGATATCGCCGAGACTGCTGGGACTGGTGATTACACCCCGGAAGATCAATGATAAACGTGCCAAATATAAATATCACCAAATGTGTGCGAGTCCCTGAAGAGTTCAGACTCATCTTTTGGTAGCAGCTATGAGTCAGATCTCCATCCTTACCCCTTACATCACCCCATACATTGGTCTAACCACTCTCTATATGTTTGACTAAAGGCAAACTGCATAAAAGCACCTATAGCTCAATACAATAAGCCCATCTGAGATAAGGTACCCTTTGTAGAGTATTATCACCCTTAAAGTCAAGATCATGACATGACACTTTTTACAGAATAATCTGATTAAAGAAAAGTCTCTGTGCCCTAGAGACCACATGCAAACAAAGGAAATGGGGAACAACAACTAAGAAAGAAAATTCTTTCATGACACAAAACATGACATAAATAAAGTCCCGTATAACCTATTCACCCACAGAAGTATAATATATTCAGAAACAATATATAACCCTCATTACCAGCAGGTGATAAAAGCTCATTAGAACCAGCCAGATCGAGGAGCCACAAGTTAATCTACGAGGCCACGCGACTCACAGCTGTACACTGCCTATGCAAACGCACTCCCTGCCAAGACACACTCTCAACATCCCCCACTGCATCTAAAGACAGGAGAGCGCGACACTTTGGGAATCCCCAGGGGAAGAGAGCAAGCTGGACTTTAACTACTGGTCTAATTAAATCAGAGAGAGGTTGTCAGTGGAAGAGGGGATCACATGACATAGACCGCTGGAACCTGTAAGGGGGTGTCGCATCCCAGCATTCCCAGGGTGAGCCCCCCCCCACACACACACACAGAGTTCCACATCTATGGCCACAACTCAAGGGTAAAATAGACTTTTGTGCACAGAAAATCACCCCATCAACTGCCTCTCGCCACCTGTCACCGCAGAGAGAAATGAAGGTAAAATAAGGAAGCAAAAAATGCAATACAAACTAATTTAGGGACCTTTTTGTTCACAGAAGGGGCCTGCCAACAAAACCAAAACGAAAGGTGATGCATGGAAGAATAATTCTGATTCGGTGACGACACATTTTAGGCCGAGCAGGATTTCACTAAGCTGAGGAAGAAGGACATCACTTTTCTGCTGTTTATTGCCACTGGGCTCATCGTTTATGAATAATGCAGCAGGTCAGGCGTGGGTAACCTTGCCCCTTCTGGTGTGTTCCACCGCAAGATAGATAAAACGGACTAGAGAGATACCAGCAAATAAATTAACTCATTGATGCCTGCTAGCGCTCATAACAGTTTACTTAAGCAAATTTACCTGCTGCTGGCTCAAAACCCTTTGCTTGGCTACCCTGCATTGAGCTGTAATATCCTTGAGGAACACACCTTATTAATATTAAAATATTAATGACTGGCCACTGAATGACTTGGACCTGGGAATACAGAGTGTTACTGTCATAATTTAATTGGAGAAAGAATCGCGCGTGTGATGCGCTGTCTGCAACCCCCCAGGTTTCAAGGCCCGCAGTTTTAGTGTTTTATAAATGCGCATTAATTGTGCATTCCATCTGATATAACTTTAATTTAATTCTCTATGATAAAAGGTCATACAGAGAATGAGTGATGTTAGTTTGGGAGAAAAGATAGTATACTTGATTGAGAATCCCCTTGGTTGCAACGGTGAACGCAGACACATAGGTGCAAAGATTGGGCAAGAACGTTTAATTTATTATGACAGCTGGGGGGGTGGAGGACAGTGGGAAGGAAAAGGGGCCTTTTTGGGCGAGTGAACAGACAAATGAAAAATATAAACTCAGGTGAGAAGTTTTGGTACAAATAAGTAACGCTACCTGCTGAAACAGAGTACATGAAGAATAATCATGTATTGGGATTGTGCAGGTTACAGAATGGAAAGAATGTGTTTGGAACTCTGACTCCTAATAGGCCGATTTTATAGTGTCATCACCCGCTTGCGCGTTGTCTCAGGGACTTACACACGCCGCCACCGGGACCTAGTCTACGCCCCAATGTTGTGTAGCCTCCAAAGTAGACACCAAAAATCCATAATATGGATAAGATGGAACATGCCAGCTAATTAACGGTCACCTACGTCTGTCCCTCCAATCCCAGCGACGGGCCTACTTAACGAGGATTTAGCTCGTTTGGACACATTCCTGATACGCCATCACGCCAACGCTGAGCGGTTTCCGAACACAGCTGGCTCTGCTTGGCAGGATTATGGCGGAAGGTGTGAGTGTAACCAAAACCACGTCTCACCCAGGTGCTGTTAACTTGCAGACTTAATTCTCCCAGTTCCTGTCCACCCTCCGCAGGCACCTGGCACAAGTCTGTTAAACCCCGGAGGTTATTTCAGATTTGCTGTGGAAGTGTCAGGACAGCGACCTGGAGTTTGTATCATCCAATCACAGAGAACCCAGAAGACAACACTGGAACTGCTTCAATCAACTCCGATGACTTGCATTTTCCAGGCAGGCGAATTAGAGCATTCATAAAAGACACAGATCCCAATATCAGCAAATCTCTACATTATTAACAAAATCCATTTCAGATATATTGCACCTCCATGAAAGCATTGCTCATTTAAATTTCAAAACACGAGTAGAATATTGATGTGTCCATTAGTTGAAACCTTTAATATACCAGGGCAATAAAGACTGAATATACAGCTATCATGGTAAAATCAGAACATACCCTAAGGGCAGTACGGTAGTGAATGGGAGAACAGAAGGACCTGGTGGCTCTTTGTTAACATGCCTCTAAGGCAAACTGGAGACAAGACTGCCTCTAACCCTGCCTCTATCTGAGGCATGTGACCAGCCTGTTATTTTGGTGCGCACAGGTCAGGAGCCTGCCGTAGTGTTAACTGATGCAGAAGAACTTGTGCTTGGACAATGAACACGCACGATGGGCCTTAGAATGTCGATGTGTGGTTTACAGAAACATCAACAAACATCCATCTATCTTCCAATCTCTTGTCCTGGTCAGGGTCACATCAACCAACAAGTCAATATAAAATTTTCCAAGGTGGTAAAATTTCCAAATGTCAAAAATGCTGCCTAGCTTATTTGATATGGAAGATCTTATCGACGTGCCTGAAGAATACTCACACAACTCAAGTGAAAGCTTTTCTCCTCCTGGACACGGTGAAGAGCCTCAAATGACCTAGGAGGCAGAGACGCACCGAAATCCTCGGCAATTCCAGAGCCCGATCTCGTTAGAAATGAGATGGATTAAAATTATGATTCATTATAAACGAACAAGCTTAAGCGATTAGCTGTCCTCGAGGGTCGCGCTACAGCTGTGGTTCAGGATTTCTTCCTAAGCGGGTCAATCCTTTTTGACTCGGCCAATGTGGATTACCGTTACCGGCATCTGAGCAGCCAGGGAGTCAGGAGCTGAGGTGAGCAGAAGAACTGTGGTCTTGCTTGGGAAGTCCGCCGCCTCTGAATTCTGGAGGATTCCATATGGAAAGTGAGATTGTACATCTCTTAATCGCAGGCCTCTCATCAGTCTCGTTTCCCACCCCCTCCCCCGCTGGCTCTCACCACTAACCATTTGGTTCCCATCAGATGTGTCGGCAATAGACCAGAGTCTTACCCTACACCTGTTATGATATTATTAGTAACTGGCACTGGAATCGGCAGCAGAAATATTAACTGTAACTCCATCGCATCACCTTTGGTTATTTTTCTAAAGCAGGTGACGGCAGTGGTTGTGTTAGCTTATATAACCGCCCGTCAAGCACTAGATAAACCAGCCACCGCCGCGTTTATGCCCATTTAAGTAGCTATTTCGCTGCTTCTTTTTTTGCTCACGCACACGTGATGCTTAAGTAAAACCGCAGTTGCTTAACTGCAAAGTAGGTCCTTAGGCTCCGCCCACTGGCCAGTTGTGGCCAGCGCCGGTCCACTCTAATAAACCGGCGATTCGCAATTTATAATTCCACATCTGTTTTGCCCATTCACTCAAAATGCAGCAATATTTAACTGGACAACATAAATGGATAGAGAGCATTTGTGATCACATCTATAATTAGTCCATATGCATTACAGAGGGAAACTGTATAGAAGTGATTCTGCCCAGGAGTGCAGAATGACTACAGGATCGAATTAAATATCATCATCAAAATGCCATTTTGAGGTTACTGACCACAGGTATTACAACAGTAAAAGCCAAAGTTTATTAATAAACAAATGTTATTCATGATTTCCAGTATATGAAGGGAAAATGACATAAAGATTCCTACACACCGCGGGAGCCTGTTCAGAATAAATGGATGGAAGATGGATGGATGCCTTCCAACACAACTGACATGTATCTAAGTATCTTAATATCTAGCAAGGTTACAAGAGCTGAAACATATATAAGCATTAAACTTGTGGTCATCTGTGCTGCAAGCTAACTAGATAGCTAATTAACCCATAATAGCAGCTGGCAAATGACCATCTGACAACCAATAACACTACACTTTTCTCGCTGTTGCTACCAGCTGTGAGGCAACAGTAAACATATTATTCTGTAAATACTGAGACAAATGTCCCAGAAAACGTAACAAATAAATTCCTATATATGGACGCACTTTTAAGATCGGTGCTTGCAAGGCAAAGACTAAGCAGGAAGCTTCTCGATAGCAAATTTATTTGCAATTTTACACAACAAAATTCCACAACTCCAAGGGCAAAAGCACATACCACATTTGCACTAGATCAATTTTAAGAATAGAAACAAGCGATTTATCTAATGAACATGGCTGACATGTGTGAGGAGAAACAATAGACTGTTCGGTAAAGAGAAAGTGGCAGTCATGTTTTAAATCCCAAATCTGGATTCATGGACGCTAACCTGGAACAGACGCTGACCTTCGATTTGTATGTGGTTTTAAAATAGTTGCACTTTTTAATTTGCTTTACCCATGAGCGTGGGAGCAGGCCGTGGGCGTGCACTGGATAATCAGAGGCTTTCCCAGCCAGATCGAAACTCGGAACACAAACGGCAAGGATTCCACTGTGCAAATCCGCCTCATTTGTCAGCGGGGGCTGTGGAAATGGGGGCATCTGGACACAGCCTTAGGGTGTGCCTGCAGCTCCAAAAAAGCCTACTGCAACGTGCAAAGTTAGCAAATTCAGTAAAATACATCTGCTAAACAATACAGTTCAAATTAAACACACACAACCATGAACATTATTTGCAGAAGTGTTTCCAAAGCCGTCTCCCTTAAACTTACGTGGCAAAAATCCATTTCAAACATTAAACAAACCCATTTTTTCTTTTTTGCCTCCCTGTTATGTTTAAAAAAGTCATAAAAAGGCCAGTGCGCAGACAGCAAAAAGGGCTTTCTGAAATCACATTCCTTTTTAATGGCATCATTAGGCCAGCCAAACCGGCTGAGGGATGGTTTCTATCAATAAGAAAAACTGCAGCTTCCTGCCAAAACCAAGCCGGAGAGGGTGGCGGCCCCATGGGTGTGAGTGGGTTTTGGGTCCCGGCCACGTGGACCTCGCCAGACGACATGCACGCACAAATTTTATTCAGGTCCTCGCTACGGCAAACAGAGCCTATGGGCGAGGAGATGCACAAGCAGACCTGGAAAGGAGGGGGGGGGGGGCACAGCACCTGGCTTTATTGAACAAGAACTCCTCTGTGCCAGAGCGTGCTTCAGGGTACAGCTGTGGGGTTCTCCACACCGTCTCAAATGAACCGTGGCTCAGGGCCCTCCCAGAGACCATCTCGAGGGTACCATCTGATGACGGCTTGACGGTAAAACCAGTGGAACCGTCCACCTTAACCACTTCTAGTAAAGTTCCAGAGTAGGCTGAATGTGTAAGTCATGCATTCCTAGGCCAGAATTTACTGCTTCTGTCATCTGCGGTTTAAGTAATTGATACACAATTTGCGCTGAAATTCAACTGTGTACCATTTTAACCATAGACAGGTGGCTTACTGAGTCATACCTTCAGGGTTAGGAATTCAAATTCCACCTCTGCTCTATGAGTCTTGTGAGAGTTGCCTAATGCCCCAAGGACCTGTAGCTAAATAAATAATGCATAGTTAAATAAATGATGTAAATAACGCAGGCTAAATGCTGCCTATAATTGCCTATTATGCACACCTTGTGGGGGGCCGATTTCCTGTCCAGGGGCGTACCCTGCCACCTACCCTGAGCTGCCCAAAAGGAGCTCCATCATCCTCTGCAGCACAAGCCATGAGAAGATGAAGAACCATATCAGCCAGACCTGAGCAAAAGCCAGCGTTGACCCACACAATCATTAAAAAAATGGCAAGTCATTGACCATGAGAAGATTTTGCCCACACATTCACATTCATTCATAATTAATATATGCATCAATAATTAATATATAATACATGCTAAAATCTAACAAGTCGACCAATGGAGCCTTCATGGGACATGAACATGATCTTGAAACTGGCCCCTGCTGACGTGGTGATGTCTGGATTTGGCCCCCCCAGAAAATAATTACCCAGGCCTGACAGAAGCCAGAATGGTTGGCATGTCTGTAAATACAGCTGTGGTGTGATGACTATCCAACCCCCCGTTCTTCATGTTGTCTTTCAGGGAAACCATCTTCCCCATGCCGACCAACTTGAGCAAGAGAGACATCACCATGAAAACACTGCAACAATGAGTTTTAATTCTTATTTGTGGTCTTATTTGCGGCGTACACAAACATACGCTTTACATCGATGTACTGAAGTGCTTTTTAGATCTGCTTCCAGCATTGTGCTTGAAAGAAAATGTGTAATAGAAAAAAATAACGTGAATAAAAGAGTTCTAATAAGATTGATATAATAGCAAAAATAAATAAATTTGCAAAATGTATAAATATAAAAATAAAATAAGTGGACTTAATTATTACAATAAAAATCAAGAGTAAGTGTTTCAGTAGCTATAAAATGAATGTGTGGGATGGTGTGTAGAGGGGTCCGGCCTGTTAGATACGGGAGTCCGCTTTCGGAATACGGACAGCATGGCGATAAAAGAGCTGGACAAAGTCAGAGCACAGCAAACACTGTGAGACCGGGGCTGCTTAGGCCGTCTCAAGAGGGTTTGGAGGGGCGTGTTAAACAATTGCAGCTCCACTACTGACGCGCCAAATGACTCGGGTTCTCTGCCGTATCTCTCAGCCTCTAAGGAAGCACATGCCTCTTTCATCTTTAATGTTGTTAAACCGGATCTCGGAGTGGGCCGGGGATTCCAGGACTGCCCAGACCATTCCGAAGACATTACCTTGGAGTTCCCGTTACCATGGCAGCTACGCATGATCAATTATTTGCGAGTAATACAATTATGATTAAGAAATGGATTTATGACCTGGAGCTATTTTGCAAATTCCGTTACAACTCAAATATGCAAAATAACGTATTGGCTGATAGCACTATGGGTGGATTTAAGTTCTACATCACTTGCAGGAACGTTTTCCTTTGCGTAAAAATGGCCTTGTACCACAGCTCAGCTTCATGCTAAAGCCTTTCATTTTGATTTCTAGGCTGTTCCACAAGAGCTGGCTAACAGATAACTGCTTTTGCCCGAAATTATATTTAGCAAAAATGCATTGTGTGGAAATTTGCGAGTCGTGTGTGAAAACATGTTTCACAAAAACTGGTGGGGTGCTGTAAATGTCAGCGATACGAAACATACGGCGCTCGAGCGCGGGTTTGCGACTTGCGAAATGTCGCTCGGCGTCGCGCCGCTGATTAGCGGAATTTTCATGAGGGAATTCACGGGCGATGGAGATGGTGGAGGCTCCTGTAATAGGGATCACGGTGCCTATGGGAGGGTG
>JAABNY020000032.1:18127704-18155453 GCA_015164015.2 Brevimyrus niger
GGGAGGGTGGGGGGGGGGAGGGGGGGCGGTAACCATCGCAAATTAAGCACAGTGTCAATGCGTTCATCGCGACCAAACCGTACCTCAAGGCTGTTACACAATTACACAGCAATGATCTACAATATTGACGATAATCACCAAAACATCAAAATTTGCGCAACAGCCATTCGGTCTAATTATCGCTGGTCAGGTCCGTGACAGAGCAAGGCGCGCCAGCCTCCATGCATATCACACGGGAGGTGGAGGTGATCACCACAAACAATGCAGAACATGCTTGATGCATCGTGCTGCTTAGCAAAGCTCATTCATACAGTACATGCCACATGCTATATATGAATGCAGTTGTAAAAACACATGCTCATCCATCTTCTAACCACTTACTGTATCCCGGGCAGTGTTGCCTGGAGCCTATTCCAGGCAGCACAGGCCACAAGGCTGAGGTGCAGCCTGGATGGGATGCCCGTCCATCACCATCTAGCCTAACGGCTTGTTTTTGGACTCCAGTAGCAAACGTGTGCAGCACTGGGAGCCACATGGAATCTGGGGGCCACAGAATTTGCAGAGTTCATACACATCATGTATATGTAGTGTATTTTTTATATATATATATATATATATATATATATATAGAGAAAGAGAGAGAGAGAGACACACACACACACACACATTTCCTGCAGTTACCAGTAACATCTGCTTTGGAGATCAAACAGCAGCAGAATATGGAATCACACAAACAAGTGGCTATTTGGTTTGAGGTAAACACCATGACAATGAAGGTCTGGAAAACAAAATCCTTGTTTCAAACAGACATTCAACAAGAATCATAAGGAAAATGCTGTCATGTTATTTGCAAAACCTTCGATCAGGAGTGAGTGTCGCTGTGTGGGCCTGACGCCCCCCCCCCCCCCCAGCTGCTACGATCCCGCTGACTTCACCCTCGGAGCATCGACTAAAAGTCAGGGACCGTCAGCCTTTGTTCTGCCACCAATTAGGGCGTAAAATAAAGGTCAGGTGTGTAACATTACACGCAGACACGGCGAGTGCCGCGGGGAGTCTGTGTTATCAGTGCCACCCAGAAACTCAAGGTGGCGCCGAGGGGAGCGTTTTAATGAGCCTAGTCAGCGCCAGGGCACCGCTTTATCTCGGGAAGGCTTCTGAATCCTGGGGCCCAGCGTATCTTTCCTCCAACCAGGACACTCTCCCTGACGGCACTCTCCCAGATGGCAGCTGATTGGTCCTCAGAGTGCCCCCTCCCTCATCACTCACCCATTTCAAATCACGTCATTGGCTAATGATAACGTGAACCCCTCAGCACAAGTTATGGCCCCTTTCATGCTTAGAAAAATCCTAAAACTGGCTGTTGATGGCTGGCCGTCCCTTTTGAGGTTAATGATGTCCTGACAGCCACCCAGATCTGGCTTCCTGTGTCGTTACAGCTCCATCCAGAGAGGGCGGGCAGGGGTCCGCAGTTTGTCCTGGATGTAATGTAATGTAGCAACACGTTAGTGAAGCAAAGGCGAGGGGAGTGGCATAAGATCTGAAGGCTCACACGCCTCCAAAGGCTCTTTGTGCTCCAGTGTAGAGCTGCACTCAAGGTGGTGACACGTATTTAACCTTGTGTCAAACGAACCTCTTCAGCGCTGTTAGCAGGTTAAACGAGTGCGTGAACCGCGGGTGGGGGCAGGTCTGTCACAAGGGGAGATTAATACTTTTCGGAGAATGGATCTGTGGCACAGAATCGTTACTTAACTTTAGTTAACTCTCAAAATGCATGCTGGGCTCTGTGAAGAGTCTGTTCTTCTTGCAGCATTCACCTGGGTGTGGAAGCATGGAACGAGGCTACGAATTTCATAAAACGGTGGTACTATGTTTTTTGCTTGGGGAAACAGAACGGGCCCTGGGAATGGAAAAGAGCTACAGCTGGCTGTCAGATCAGGCAGGAAGGTCTAAGCATCCAATGTGGGATCACAAGATAATAGTGAATTTGATAATATCAGTAATTAGGCACAGGTGACTGAATACGGTCGTCATGATGCCCACCGCCATCTTCGGACTCCATACTAATTTCATTTGAAGGTTTGATTCAATGCTGGCGAATTCATTCCTTTGACAAGACTCAAGCAGTTGGCTGCATTTCGAAACAGGGCAGACAGCCGCTCCCGGAGATTTAATGTTCTTTGAAATATAAACTTACGTTCTCCGCAACACTGATCCCTTTTAGAGCTTCGTATCAGCTCCAGATGCGATTAATGCATCCCAACAGAGATTTGTGTGATTAAATTTCTGATACGTCACAGGTTTCAAAAGTACCGATAAATGCTTTGACACACTGCCACATGACTTTCCCTCATTCACGGTGCGTGGGACCCCACCCCCCCACCGTTTACATGGCTGTGGTAATAATATGCCGGGGGAGACTTTGAGGTCACCATGCGTTATCTCCAGGGGCTAATTTCCACTGCGAAGAGTGGCAGAGGAGCCGCTACGTGAAGATCACATCCACCACCTGGGATCTTCAAACAACAGCCCAAGCATCTGCCTGACACAGTAAACAGAGCCGGGCGCCATTAACACTCTCTGCATATGTCTTCATATCTCCACAAAGGGGACCCTGCGCTTGTAGCTGCATTTATATCTGCTGTTTAGGCACAAATATGCTACTTAGGCACAAATATAACTCCGCCATTCTCCACTCTAGTCAACAGACTTTCATTCCTGCCGGTGAAGCCTGTGCGAAAGTTGTTCAGTCTTCACAGAATACACAATATGTTTGTAACGTCTCTCTTCTTCTGCCTGCCATGACTTCAGGCCAAATACTGTCCAATCTGAAACTTGAAAGCTGCACAGTCGTAGTTCTAAGTACAAAGCAACTGGTTCTCATCTATATTAAATTTTCTTAGCGCTTTAAGTAACAAAGAATAGGATTTTGGAGGGAACTGTCCACATTTTGGTTAATATTTAATGTTAAAATATGAAGCGGAATAAACAAGCCCTCTGGAGAGACTTACGGTGCCTTGTGATGGCATCGGTCTGCTTTCGGACTGGGCTACATGAGCACTTCACTGAGAGCTGTGGTATGATCGTGTGCCTAGAGAAATAGGCTGTGAACTGCAAGGTTGCGGGTTCGATTCGGGGGCCGAAGCACCATGCCTTTGTAAAGTTCTTATCCTGCTGGGCACCACCTGAGCACTCAAGGTATAAATGGATAATAGTGAAGGAAGCTGTAAATGATGCCAGTGGCTCAGGATGACAGTCGGCTGAGCTGCATTATAACAGTAATAATGCTTAAAATGGGCCTGAAATGGGCACTTTGGGTTAAAGTATAAGCCAGTGAAACATGAGATCTGTCAGCAGCGCGGCAAGTTCTGATGGGGTGTCATCACTCCCGGGTCGTGCATCAACGTGTGCCCCTGCTGTGCTATTGTTATGGGGGTAGCTGGTTATAAAGCCCGATAGCACGAAATGGAAATGGGGAAGGGAGGGGGGGGGGTCATTTAACTCCTTCATATAAATTGAACCTGACCTCTGGTTTCCTGCTAGAATCAGCCAGTTATGTGATGCTTGCCTTTCATTGGGTGGGGGAGACTCGCTGGTGAACCGCATGGCTGTAACCTGCAGAACTTATAAAACACATTTTGGCGCCGGAGTCTTTAAATCACCAGGATGGGCTGGGAGGCTGGGGTCCCTCCAGCCCCTTACACGCGCCATTAGGCACACGGCATCGCGTCTTCAGACTCGATCTCGCACTGGCGTCTTCCGCTGCCGTTCTCTATGATTGGACCGTGACTCTGTTGAGGGGCCGGCTTTCCATTTAGCTCCAGCTCCTTTGTTCACAGCTTGCTGGTTTTTTTCCCCCCCATTTATACAGTGGCGGACCTCACTCGAGTGAATTAGGTTAAGCGACTCACTCAACCCCCCATGTTCCTCATGGGGGCCCGACTCCAGGGGGAGTCTGTGGGACTTCCAGTGACTTCTACGAATGCAAAGAAATGCCAAAAATACATCCACTGCAGGCTCCGCCAAAGGAGTCTAATTCTCATATTTGAATGCGATCACTGACAAATTGAATAAATTAAAAAAAAAAAAAAATCATGCATAGCTATTCTGGGATTATATAAATGCTGTCTTGAGAAGCCTGCAAAGTTTTTTGCAGAATAAGGCATCGCTCTGTTGTATCCCAATCCTTCCGAATCTGTGTGACAGGCGCTCCTGGGAATCCGTCCATACATATCTGAGGAATTAATTTCATTCATCTAATTCCCTGAGACTTGTGAACAATGGATCTGAGCTGAGAAGCGCAGAGAAGCCAGTGTTTTGCCCCCTTCCTGGCACACGCGGCAGAGGAGATGGGAGATGAGCCTTCGATTCAGATCAGACAATCCTGTTATGCTCTATCACTTCTAATCTTTCAGCAGAGAGACGAGATTCGCGGCTGATTCTGCTAGTGTTGCTCTGAGGGCCTCCCGGGGGGGGGTGTTGGGGTGGGGGTGGGGCGCTAAGCCCTGAGATTAATTATCCACCGAGCAGCCACCCCTTTGCTCGGCAACTTGGTTTGGCTCAGTGTCAACTGCCAGCCACCCCCAGGGGACTGGGTGGTATCACCCAATGCCTCTCCCCACTCTCTGGACAGCACCCAAGATGCTAAATGTCAACCCCCCCCCCCCCCTTCCTGGACGGTACCCAGGAGGTCCAGTCACTACCACTTCTGCCAAGAGGTCTCCTTCATTTGTCCAACCGCATTACGACTTTTGTGCTCTCAGCCACATCCATCCTAAAGCATTCTACCCCGAGAAGAGATCCGCTTACACTTCACAACAGCAATATTGATGGAATGATCTAAAGTATCCTTCATCCTTCCCTGAACAGACTCCTCCATATCATTTGCCCATACATATATTTTAAATGAACACCCCATAGCTGCTCTGTAGGTCCAGAAGGTTCATGAAGTATGGGAAGGTAAATAGGGACCAGGTCCCAGAAAGTCACTCCACTCGCTGCCCCCGTCAGTGACTGGTCCATTTCACAGCAGATTTACTGACGCAGGACAGACAATGTCCTGGGCTTCTTGATAAGTCCCTCACACGCGCGTCTGAAATGCCTTCGGGCTATTCGATATTACTCACTCCTAGCCTGCTAGCTCCCATATCACTAAATGGAACGTGTCTTGCCTTAAACTCGATTTATTTTGAAAAACATTTTTGATACCAATTTTAACTGCCTCTAATGTTTGGCCTGTGCCATATATTCCCATTTCAGGGCAAAGTGAAGCTTTGGGTAGCATCTGTCATGTGACCGGTCTGCTTCTGCAAGGATTTTTATCAAATTAATTGTGCGATGCTGCAAAGCTGAGCTTCCAGAGAGACCTTATCATTTCTGTGCAGGCTCCTTCATATTTACATAAGACCCAGGTGTAGGATGAGAAGATCACAGTTCACACATGGGTCATTTTCACCTCTGGGGGTAATATCACAGTTAATTAGTCTTCTGTCCATATTTTTGTTCCATATAAGCTTCTCATCTTAGTGTTACTTATGTTATGAATTCACAATACAGAACAGAACAAAATAACTGCACATCATGATCTCAGATGACTCGCATGTTCTGCAGAAAAACTGATGTAGAAAGCTAATTGTTTAACCCTAACATCCAGAGTGTTAGACAAAACAGAGATTTAGCCTTATTAAGCTTACGCAGATACACAGCTAACATATCTCTGTTTTTTTTATTTTATTGGTCGTGTCATTCTTGGACATAGAGACTTTTGACAAGTTACAGAAAAGTAATTACTTTGATAAGAATATGTTGCCATGAGCAGAGTACATCACTCAAGCCGTACTGATAAAGATGAACGATTTATACACAAGAACAGAGACGGCGGCAAATGGAAACGGAGACTGGAGGCATTCTCACAAGCCATAAAATCACTGGTCACCGAAGATAAAAATATACAAAACAAATATCGAATGATTCACAGATTCTTCTTAGGATAACTGCCATATCCTGGCCTGTTGAAACAAATACGGGTTCTACATTTTGCCTTGGCTTCAGTTCACGGGTGGAAGCTGCACCAGTGAAAATGGGAAGCTGACTATTTCCTTCACAGAGAATTTCACAGCAGGAGGGATGTTCTGCAGTGTTCTGCCGCCGCCACAAGTGTCTCCTTTTCAATTCAGAAGTGGAATATCAACCGTAAACCCATACAAAGAGTCAAAGGCCACAGAAATCGTGAAACACGTCCATTATTAATCCCCGACAACGCCTTACGAATGCAGCACTCTTGGCAAAGTTGGCGTACAAAGACCACACTGAGAAACACATCGAGGAGATGATTTTCTCTGGATTCGTACGATGCGCATGCAGACACGCACACAAACTCCTCTCCACAACAGCCAGATAGCACACGGGGTTCCGTGACGAGTCTTTTAAAAATATCAGGCATTACGGAGCTGCGGCTTGCTGGACCTTCAAAGCCCCGCGGTGCAGACGGGGAACCTTTTCAAGTCTGTTTGAACCGGGCTCTTCAAGGGAAGCCGCGAGAGAGGGACACTGGGGGAGGAGTGGAGGGGGAGCAGAGGATGGATAGATGGATGGTGTGGGAGGGGAAGAGGGAAGCGGGCTGGGTCAAGGGTGAAGGGCCTAATCCCCACCCCTCCTCTGCCTCCACGCCACCATCACGCCATCAGTGGTGAGCAGAGCAGGCTGAAACAGGGGCGGCCATCAGGCAGAGAGAGAGACAGAGAGATAAAGAGAGAGAGAGATTGGTAGAGAATAGCAGGCTCCCAAAAACATCCATCCAGCCATCCATCCATTTTCTGTAACCCCCCCCCCATTCAAATCTGGCCCTCGATTCCAAATCCAGGCCTTGTTTTCAGTTCTCTCAGGTAGTTAGTTTAATAATGACTGATTCTGACTGGCCAGAGGCTTCACACCCGGCTCACAGGTGAAGGAAGGCTGGAAAACCAGCAGTGCCTGGACCTTGAGTACTGAGGTCCTGGCTTATCCTCAGGGTCGTGGGGGTGTGGATGTGGGTGGGGCCATGACTATGGCTCTTAACTCAGGCCTTTGGAATGGCACAATCAAGTTTTTCCCTCAAGAACAATTTACATCTTTAGCTCATCATACCTGGGAACATTGAACAGGGAAAACATGCTTTAAACCTATAGAACCACTAGCATAATCAATTTAGATGGATGGATTTAGTAATATTAACCGCAAAATGCTATTGGACAATACTATAATTGGCAAGAATACTATTTGATAATTACCATTAGTATGCTCTCCCTCTCTCTCTAACCCTCTCCCCTCTCTTTCTCATCTCTCTGCAACCTGCTGCCCCCAATATTTGCCAGTAAGCATCAAGGACTGTGTGTGTGTATGTATGTATGTGTGTCTATGTGTGCGTGTGTGTGTGTGTGTGTTCATCCAAGTCAGCCAATGTTTACTGTCACACTTCAGGCACAAGATTGAGTGCAGTTCCTCCCCCAAGATACTGCAGATATCTGGAAGCTCTCCGGCTCTCACCTTCCCCTTGAAAGTGTTACTTTCTCCTCCATTTTCTCTGGCGCTCTAGCTGCCGTCCGGCCTCCCTCTATCAGGGCACCCACTCCTAGCTCTCTGAAAACCGGGCCGTCATGAGGGGCCGCTTGCTCTTGGGGAGCGACATGAAGGCAGGTTACTGTAAATGAGGGGGGGGGGGGGGCTGTTGGTGTTAATGAGCTGCCGGCGCAGATGATTCTGATAGATCTTCAAGGTGCAGAGGTCAGCCTTAGCTAAGGCCTCGCAGGCACTGACGCTGACACAGAAGGCAGGGACCGCGTGTGACTGCAGATCCAACATGGAGTGGATACTCCCCCCTCAAATTCGATCATTTTACATATTTAAGGACCCCTGTAATAAGCTGCGCCCCCTGAATCTGTCAGGGTATCCAAGCCCCTACTGCACCCCAAGCTGGATATAACACGAATCACATACACCCCTGTCTTACTGTGCAATAATATGCACCTGTGCATTTTTTCCATGCTTGAAGAGGGATCCATGCATTGGTTTCCTCCCAAACAGGTGTGTCTGCACGGCCCTCAGTGTGTAACTCTGTGACCACAAGCCCGGCCTTGTGGCACCTGCTCATCAGAATGAGCTTCATGCTCACTGCCACACCATGGGTAAGTGATTATGAAAGGCGGGCTGGACTGACTTCACACCTTAAAGAGTGAGCGGAGGTCTATTCTGTGTCCTGCTACATCGCTCTAATTCACTTACATTGCCGGAGACTCTTTTCATGGTGAGAATCGGCCATTACTGAGCAGTACAGCTGAACAGCAACAGGAGGAGAGACACGACCGACGGTCAGGACGGATCTGGGCTGCTTAGGCCTTTACTGGAAAGACACCAGTTTATTTCATAGCTGGAAGGAACGTCTTCACCATCACAACTACTCAGACCAGAGTCTTCATCCAAACCCAGAGCTGATGAGACAAAGCAAGATCTTTCTTGGCGGCGCCATGATTTATTATCAGGCTTCATTTACAAAGTTTTGACAAGAAAACCCATGAAATGTATCTGGTTTAATTAAAGATCATAATTATGCAGCTATGACATAGCTAATAATTAGCTAACTAGGATTATCTAAGGTCACGACATTGGACAGAAGACCTTGACTGGTACCGTACCCTAAAAAGACTGCAGGAGTCGCTGCGCTAAATCGGACTGGCTGACGAGGTAAAGCCAAAGCGAGTCCGTTTCCCGTGAAAACATCAGCAGCACACGAGGCAGCCGGATAAGGCAGGGCCGCTAATCCGGAATTTCTGCTGTCGGCCTCGGCCACGTTCATCCGCGCTGACATATGACACGGCGCTATCATCGGTTTAATCTGTTTCCGCTCGCTGGCCTGTCACGGCGATTAGTAAGCCTCGCTCGGCGTCTGAGCAATGGGTAGTATCTGCTTCAATCTTCATTCACGCCGCAGCCAGACCCAAGGCCCCATCATCCGCCTGCTACATCTAGACCTCCTCGCAAAGCTCTGCGGTCTGCGGCTCGTATCTGTTAAACCGCTCTTCGATCAAACCGGACAAACTGTACACGCCCTTAATCTCCGGGGACTTAGTGCTGACGGCACCCCAGGCGCCATCATGGCCACCCCCCTCCCATACACATAGTTTAATTCGAACTGAATGGAAACTCTATGGTAAGCAGCAGCACCGTGGGTAACGCTGAGACTCGTGCTCCCCGGGTTAGGGGTTCGAATTCTGCTCTCTGTGTGTTGTGGGTTTCCTTCCGTACTCAGGGGCAGGTTTGTCGTTTCTGGGGTCCCACCCAAAAAGTCACTTCAGGGCTCCCCAGGTCCCCTAGTGTAGGACTGTTTGTTGCCAGCAGGGGGCCCTAAACATCAGGGGGCCCACTTAAATCCATGGTTTGAGTGTTGATATACAGTGCTGCTGCCCGGAGTCAAGACATGCAGTTAGGCCACTTAGTGTCTTTAAGATATGTGTGTGTGGGGGGGTGGGGGGGGCAGAGGGACCAGCCCTTAAATAATCAAAGCATACTCATCTTCCCCAAAGCCCAAGGTTTATTGTGAAGATCTCTCAGAAATATATATATTTTTAACAGTATTCAATGTTTACCTCAAAATATTACCTCAAGAGGGAAAGTCGGATGCATTCAGTGTATCTGAGCTAATGAGTTCTGGTGACCCTCTTCAGCCTGGCTAAAATGAGGAATTTTAATTACCCAGATCAATCCCCACACCGCTGACTTCCTGCTTATCCTAGGAGCGAGTCACGCTGACATCATCACGCTAAACGCCGGTTTATCTTAACAGCACCATGCTGCCAAGTCCATCTCAGACGGTCCAATCAATGTGCTGAACTCTGTAAACTCCTTAAGATTAAGGACATCCCATTACGCAGGGATTTGTTTGCAATTTAGCGAGGAAGTCAGGTTCCTCTTGTATAACTGATTAAAAAGATTAACAGCTGTTTCCAATCGGCCTGATTCTTTCGGGGGTGTATCGCGTACAGTGCCACCCATTCACCCCCCCCCCCCCAAGCACTCCTGGGGAAATTGCACCTTAAGCCAGAACCGGCCCTGACCTGTGAGGTACTGAATACACCTGCCGTTTGTTTTCCATTAGCTGCTGTGGCGCTGAAGCAACCATCAGCTGGGTGGAGCTCAGTGGAGCAGGCGACCATTGTGGTTTGCAGTCTGCAAACACTGTCCTAGTCTTTTCTCTTTAAACACCTTTTTTCCTGTTCTAATGCATTTTCCAGGCAAAAAAATTATATTTGTTTCTCCAATAATCAAAAGGTGTCAGTCTTTTTACCAGAAGTTACATGCCAGGATAAGATTACCAAGCTGTGCTAGGTAGTCCCTTCAAACCTCCTGATGCCACAGCTCAAAATCACCCGACAGTCTACGTCATGATTGGTAGAGAGAGAGACCAGAGATCTGTCATTTATAGAGGACAGCTTCAGGGCTACACAAGATCCTACAACCTTAACACCTAATTTTCTCATTGTAAAATCAGATGTTTTTTCCTTGGATTGACATTGTAGTAGGGCTGCTCGATTAAAAGTAAAAAGAGGCGAAAATCAATATCACGATTATTTTGGTGAATATTGAGATCGCAATTATTTAACATGATTACAAAGGGGCTGGAAAAGGGTGGCGCTGGATTTATAGCAAAAGACAAAAGGGGAGGGTCATAGCAAAGCAAAATGTGACACAATAATCACTTTATCTCAGTTATTTTGTGTTGGTAATCACTGGAAGCGAGAATTGTAATTGAAATTAATATTTGATTAATTTTGATTTTGATTAATAGCCCCAGGTTGCATAGTCAATGAGTGAACTGACTAAAACTACTTATAGCTAGTGGTTTCTCACTATTAATCTAATTTCCCTAACATCCAGATATTATTTCAGGTAATTGTCAAAACCATATTCTTCATGAGATGACTTATTATTGACATAAAATCCTCATCTGAGGTAATATACACAACATAACACATTTCAGTTAAACTGCTGGATGTTACATTGAGCCTTAGATGATTCTAGCTTAAGTGATTTTCATCAGCCTTTATGTACTGTGCAAAAACATGAGCATAAAAGTCATAAAAGCTGTAAACATGATTTTTCTAAATGTATGTGTGAGAAAGACATGTAAGAAACGTTAAAAATACTAATCTTGTTTGTACTAAGTGTTCTCTTAAACTGGGGGATCTATATTCCACAACATTGCATCTATTTTGGCTCTTAGAGTTCCCCAGATTGACCAAGACATACACATGTTTAGGCTGGGCAGGGAGGCTTTTATTAGGTTGCTGCTAGTTCTTTTTGAGCCCTGAGGCACTCCGTAGCTCCTCTGGGCTTCTACAGAAGAGCCGTCTGAAGGTACTGGTGTACTGCACTCTGGCACATACTTTATAAAGAAGGCATCTGAGATTAATACCTTCTTTCACATGCAGCCTTACGGCTATTTTATAGGTTAACGAAGATGGCTGTTTTTTTTTTGGATAGATGGTGCGATAAAAAGTAAAGAAAACCCAGTGCCTTCCTCTGTATAGCGCACTGAAATAAGTCACCATCCCTGGCTGAGAACGTGCACGGCCCATCAGCAAGGCAGGGCTGAAGGTAGGCAGGTAAGGAATTCCAAGGGGATTTAGCTCAACTTTGGGGATTAAATCTAGGCATTTTTGGACTGAACTCCGAAATCAGACTGCATCGTTTCTTCCTTATCTTCGTCGTTATTACAGGGAACCAAAGTGAGAATCTCTGGGGGTGACCTTACCCTTAACAGTCTGCTCTCCTGACATTTTCCTCAATTTGCTGTCCCTCTACTTAGTTCTTCCTCCCCAAATTCATGGTAAACCATCGATCACACATTACAGGAATGTAAATTTGGGTTTGTACGCCCAGGGCAGTCGTCCCCGCCTCCGGAGGAGCTGGGGCTGGAAACAGTGACCAGCATCTGTTACTGCCCCCTAAAGATATACAGTGGCACATCTCCTCCAGCAAAGCAGTTGCCACTAACCAGCACCACTCAGAGCACTGGCAACGACTGCAGATGGGATACATCCTACTCCCACATACTGTCCAGATATACAGAGTCTGTCCTTCAACAACAGTTAATTAAACAACATGTTTCAAATGCAGCCCTTCGAACTGATTTAAAGCTGCTTTATCCACTGTCTTATAGGCTGTCCACCATGAGAAGATGAAGATGCACTTCGCCAAACGAAACTAAAGTGCCGTTGTGACCCTGGAATCTGCAGAGATGAGTGACAGGCAGGGGACGTGTGACATCGACAGAGATTGCAGGAGCAAATCGAAAGGGGGCTGATTCACATTGCAGAGGCAGAAGAAGAGAGAGCGAGTGAGAGTGAGTGAAAGAAAGAGAGAGAGAGAGACGCACACACACACACACACACACACACACACAACCTATGAAGCAAGATAAATGACCCCATTTAACATCTGAGGCTTTTTTAAGCCACAACGTTACCCGCAAATGAATGAATCGTGGCTTAATCGTTTGTTTCTCGGATTCGTTCAAGCATCTATTTGAACGAAACCTGATCGCCTCGCTTCTCTCTCGCCATAACGCGGGTCCCTGATAGTGAGCGGGCCCAGAATAGACCGAGAGAAAGAGGGTGATGTCATTGCAGTCGCACAGAGTGCTGCTCTTTAATCCGGAGAGGTTCTGCCACCCCCCACCCCCCACCCCCCCCGCTTGCTGGCTGGCAGCCTGACGGATCCATGAGATGCTGAGAGTCCGAGGCGGGCCGCTAAAGGACCTGCTTATAAATGGCCCCAAGGCTGACTTCTCGCCCGAAATGAAGCGCATTAACGGGAATTAAATGTCCGGGGGCTACAGAATGAATATATGTACCGTGTGTCTCTTCGGAAAAAGGGGGAGGGGGTGATGATGGCAAGGGCCTGTGGTGTGTGCACACTGGTGGGTGAGTGTGTGAGAACCCGAGTCATTTTTAGCACATTGCGTCGGACTGAGTCACCCGAACGGGTGACACATCAGCTGTGGGAAGTGCATGCTGTTCATCTTGGAGGGGGGGGGGGGGGGGCAACTGAGGACGCAGTTTCCCTTCTAGTCTTGCCTGCGCCTTCATGCCCTTGGGGCATAGCGAAGGACGCGCGTTGCCCTACAGCCTACCCATGGTGGCGCAGGGGCAAGAAGAGGGGCCGTCGACCGGCTTTTATTTACTAATTCGTTTGCAAATTCATTCGCGCAATTAGCCGGTAGCCTCCAGCTGTCTTTCTGTCAGCGCAGGGCGATATTAAAAATGGGGCGGGATGCCAATGCGTGGCAGCATTTCCATGCCAACCGTTAAGCCCGCCACACACGAACACAGACCCAGAAGTCTTTTTAATGTTTCATGGAAGCTGCAGGCAGGTTTTAGGTTAGGCAGAGTAGAGGCTCTTTACACGTGGGATTCCTAACTCACAGTCAGCTCTCACCTCTCATTCATACTTCTGCTCAGCCTCAATTCTGTAACACCCCCCCCCCCCCTCTCAACTGGCGATCCTAGTGATAAAAATCCATTCTTCCACAGAGGGGCTACATTACCAGCTGCTGTCCTGACCTGCTGACTCACAGCATTAATATATGATTCTGCAGACTGTTACAGCGGCTTGTAATGCCTGATTAAGGTGACTGGACTCAGTCCAGTCCGGCCCTGAGTGAACAGAACCCCGTGTTCTGATTTACTGCCAAAGTAGGCTATTTGCCCGCCTGCTGGCCCCGAACACGTAAACCGTACACAGGCTCTCGTACTAACTTCGCAGTGCACTGATCTGATTTTTTTGACAGCTGCAGAGCCGATACATAGGAATGCGTTTGTAGCAGAGGAGTGTCAGGCTGACAGCAGCATCACGTGAGGCAGAGCGGGTCGATCTAGCTGCACTTTTCCGGCGATGACATCTTTCTCAGAACATAACAGCCACAGGTTTTCCCAGGGAGACGTACTGGAGGATCGCAGCTTTGGGTCGACTCAGTTCATTAGGCCCCGGAGCCGAGCACTGTGGAGCTCCCCAGTGCAGCATGGACTCATTATCTCAGAAGGAGAAATGCAGGAGTGCTATAAATGACAGCTGTCCTTGGGCGCTATCTCCGAGTCGCCCCGTCCACTTTCCCCAGAAACGCATCTGCTGGCCTGTTTTGATCTGGGTGCTGATGGGAAACTGATCTCCCAGCCTCACGGCCGTCTGCGGCTTCGGGATCACAGATAAGACTCCGGTGGTAAATTTAGCGGAGAGAGCACCCTGTCCCATCACCTCTCCTCACCATAAGCCTCGCCCCCCCTCCTCCAGTTAACATGCCTTGCAAGTTCAGGGCATGTACATTTACGTAAGAAGCAACTCTCCCAATCGACAGACTGAGTCAGAAAGAAGCAGTGTCTCTAAACATGGAAAGTTGAAGGCCCATAAAATATACAATATACTAATAAAACAAATGGACCAATCAAAAAGCTCGCTCTGGTCATAAGTACCAGGCCTGGATGGACACCTGAGATCCTGAAATGGGTGGCGTGTGGCTCAGTGATTTAGTGGCAGTTAACATTACATGGTCGGCAAAATAGCCTTTGGGCCCTTGAGCGAGGCCCTTAACCCCCCGACATACTCAAGAGGCAGGGAGTTTCTGCTGTTAGCAGTGTGCAAAAGCAGATGGCAGCGGACCAAAGGGCCTTACCTGGGGCAGCCAGCATCTCCACCAAGCCCCCAGCCACCAGCAGGGCCTCGACGATCTTCACGTGGTGCTCGGGGTTTACGTCGGCGCTGCGGACAGCGAGAAGCTGGGTCAACGGGGGTGGAAACATTAAAGTGGCGGAAGATACCATTTCAGAGTACGTTTGTGGGGGGGGGGGGGCTTCCACTGAGCAGATCACAGGCCTGTGTGAGACCATCCACGATCTCACTCATATCTATTAAAAGTTTTCATGTACTGTATGAAAAACAAAGAAGGACCCAGAAAAATGAGCTCAAGAGACAGATGAGCTTCACTGAAACACCCCCACGCTAAGGCTAATTCGTGTGCGAAGTGTTAGCACGCCTTGGGCAGAATGAGGCCTAACACTCCACTCCTCAGATCATCAATAATGGCTCCCCTGCTGTCCTTTCCAGCCTCTGGCAGTTGTGAGCGCATCTTCCACCAGACTTATTAACCATGAAATATTTTCACACAATAGAGTAAATACCGTTATCTTCAGTCCATATTGCTACTCCTCAGCTTATCGCTGCTAATGAAAACGCGTTAGAGAGGTTACATGGCGCACGGCAGATTAAACGCTCAAACTGCCCTTTAACTTCAGCTGTACAGATTTTGAAGATTCGCTCACTGTTTGGAAGAAAAAACATGTCGGTTTCCACCGCAAAGTTCGAGCTAAACTGAAGGACGAAAAAATGTAAAAAAATGTTTAGGGCAACCAATATGTCAAGGCAAATCAAAAACAATTTCATATGGTACATATACTGCTGTAACGAGGCTTTATATAGTTTCACCCATAATAGCTTTTTTGTAGTAATCTTACAAGTAACCACGTGCAGTGACTTGTTAAGGGACAGTTCAGAGATGCTCCAAATTTGAACAAAATTGTAATCAAGTATTTTTCTTTATAAAGCACTGAGGTGCAGAGTTAGAGAACAGGGTTTGAGCCTTCCCACTGCTTAGGGTAGAGCTGCTGCAAGACTTTACCCTAAAAGCCTGATAGAGGCACAGGAATGTGGAGAAGGAGGAGGAGGAGAAGCGACCTGGAAAGCTGGAATTCGTCACAGAGGCAACTGCAGCTCACATGTTCATTAATCACCGCGGTAACCCCTAACCTCAGAAAACAGCCCCCACGTTTCCAGCGTTGGGGGGGGGGGGGGCTCACACACCGGACTCATAAAATCTCACAGCTGAGGGCTGCCCTGAATTCAAAGGATTGTTTATTAATGCTGACCTCCCCCCAACACCCCCCACCAGTCCCCACCCTTCAGGTCTCGCCTCTCATCCCGCACGCACCAACAGGGGGCGGCGGTTACCTGGAGACGCAACGTCGGAAGAGCAGGTCGCCGAAGGCGTGTCCCAGCAGCCGCGGCCCGGCCGCACCGGGGGCCTGCGCCACCTTGCACAGATGCCGAGTCAGGTGCAGCAGAAGCTGCTGGTTGGCGTGAGGGATGCTGGGGGAGTAGAGGATCCTCCGGAGCTGCTGGCCGCACTCCTCGACGGCCGGGATCTCTGAAGGGAGCGCACAAGAACAGCAACCTCAGCAGAGGGTGCGATTGAGAGCCCGGGGCAGGAGGACCCTGCTGAATGAGAGAGAAGCCCGGAAAATGGGCTGCCGATCTCGGTACAGGGCTGTAAAGGTTCCATATTGGGGAGGACACAGTATAATAGTTTAAATGCAAAGGTCTATTATTTGGGGGGGATGAATGACGCCAAATTTAACATGCACGCTCCACCATCCCCAACGGTTCCTAATTGCCTTTATGCTCAAATGGACCACAAACCTTCAACACAGCACATTGAAAAATAATACACACTCAGGGGTCTCTTTAGGGAGCTACATGGGGGTTGGGGGAGGGGTGTTGATGGTATAATCAACGTGTTGGTGACCACTGCTCTACACTAAACACTGGGTGTTTGTCGATATGCGTACTTGACCATACTTGTGTTCTCTCGTACCCGTTTTATGACACCTTCCATTGCCGAACTAAGAACAGAAGTACAGAAGACAGTAAAAAAAAACCCTGGATGTCGTTCAAGCTCCGCACCAAATATCAAGGGCACATCGGTTGCATCCTCACCAAACAAGACCAATCCCATCATTCATTGCGCCCCAACTTCGTCTTGGGAGGCACGATAGCAAAAACGCTCTTAGAAAGGCCATAAGTACGATCTGTGTGTACTTGGTATTGAGAACCATCCACTGCTCTTATGCCTGCTATACTCAGATGCTGACATACTTCTGGTTCTAAGTCATATCTGTCACACAACAGGTTATATTTCATGTGTGTTAGCCATTGTTATTTTCTAAAATCCAGGCTCCAGTCATGGATAACACTGGATATGTTGCAAATTGTGTCAGAAACATTGAAACCCTCCACCAAAGAATCATCATTCAGGTACTTCCATTTTCAGCAAGATACATCAAATTCAGCTGCACTTTGTTTGCACACAAGCAGGCACCACACTTACCTCATCAGCTCTCTAATACCAAACTGCATTTGTGGCCCAAAGCTTGAAGGGGAGGCTGGTTTTTATTTGGGAGACAAGTGTCCTGGGGCTGGAGGTCACGACCAGCCAGGCACTGAGCTACCGAGTGACGGATGGATAATCTCCTGCTTTGATAGGGGTCAGACCCCTGACCTTCGTCTGGTTGCCGGTAACCAATGCCGGGGCCCTGCCTTCGATTGTCTGGGCTCCCCCCGGCCCCTCACCCCCACAGCAAACTCCTGCCTGGTATTGATAAAGCCTGACCCCTGCTCAATTGGGCAGAGCGTGGAACTTGGCCAAGACCAGCTGTCGACGGATCAGAAGCCCTTCGGGAAAATGGCGTCTATGGTCTAGCCGATCTTCCAAATGGATCATGCGGGATAATGGAATTAGTAGCATGTGCAGGAGCTGAACAAGCGGCCGTCCAAATCCGAGCAGGAACATCTTAGCAAAGCCCTGATGCTTTCTGAAGGCAGACCTTCACAGAGATGCGTTAACTAATGCGGGTAGGCGAGATGGCGTCAAACGGAAGAGCAGAACATGGGATTATAGTGAACAGCCAGGATTAATAATTAAATTAGATGATTAATCTTTCAAAGTAAAGAGCTGTACCAGAGTAGAAATCAGATTTAGCGAGCGGCTTAGCAAACGCAGTGAGATCTCCTGACAGATCCTGGCCAGGCCTGGTCCACTAAACGCTAAACCACATGCTCAATGCTTTCCATGGGCGAGGAGGGGAGTAACACTACGTTAATCAGATTTCACCTCCCGCTCGACCACTGAAGACCAGGAGTTACGACTGTGAACCACGAGCCATGGCCTTTGCCTCGAACACGGGGGTGCCACTCCTTTGAAGACGATGACAGATGGAGCGCGGCCGTCACAGGACTGCACCGGGCGTGAAGGTCTGGGCAAAATCAGACAGATGCCGGGTCTTTCTGGAGGGTTCAAAGGAGGTCGGGGATAGCCTAAGCTTAGCTATGCTTGCTAAGCTAAGAGGATGGCATTACCAGCTCTTTAAAAAGGAAAGAAACAGCATGCATAGGTACATGAGATCCAGATATATGGTACCAAAATAATAAGTAAAAAAATATTGACGGCGCTATTGAGGGGAAATGGATCTTAAACCGAGAAATGTGGCCGGAGACAGGGAAGCAAAAAACAATGAAACACAAACTAAAGCTATTGGCACAAAGTGTAAAAATTCTTAACACACTAATACCACTAATAATACTATTTTTTAGAAAACTCAGTGTTTGACCGTGCCATTATTCCTAGTAGCATGAAAACTTTCTTGTTTTTTCTTATCTTAAAATTGTGTTTAACTTCACCCAATGACTTCGGGTAAAACCTTAAAACAGTCTAATCAACATGAATCACTTAGTCAACCTGGAAGTGAAAACCAGGCTAGTGCAGTGCAATCGCCCTCTATGTCAGAATAGCGAATAGCGATAAGTTGGCTGGCCTTCAGCACCCGTGCTCATGACCTCTCTGCTTGAGCTTGTCGATGCTGCCCTTGGCCTTCCTACGCGTCTCACCTTGAGCCGTATAGACCAGCTCGCTGTAGATGGCAGCTGGGACGACCGGGGATGGAAGATCTTGCAGGTATCCCCTCAGCGTGTCAGCCAGGATGGGGAGCTCATACTGCATGAGGTCCACCAAGGTGGGATCTAGAATGAAAAACACCTTGGTCAGAGTGCATGGATTTCAGATTGGCTGCAAAAAAACCATCAGTCTGGCAAACAAACCTACAGACTTACAGGTGGACAACTATACTACAGCATCTGCTCAACTGTCCAACAGCAGGATCTGCCTTGGAGAAACAAATCAAACCAAAATGCTCTACAGAAAGCCTTTCTCAACAACTGCACAGTCCTTGTATGCTTTGGAATCAGCGGGATACACTGTAAACCAACACAATCAAAATAACGCAGGAAACCATCATTTTAAAAGTGCTTTCAAAACAAAAAGATATTCAGCTATTGGCTAGAATCTGCTTTACGTACAATAAAACGTCAGCGGCTCAGAGTCATGCTATATTTCTGTTTATTCCCGAAATCGAAAGAAAGGCTGTTTAAGGTCCAGGGCCAGGCAGTAAAAGAAAAACCAGACACTATCTCTAGACAGCCAAATATATCACAGCTTACTGCCCAAAACTGGAACCCATAGACAAAACAGACTAAGGCAGGCATGCCAGCTGATAGAATGCAGAGAAGGCCATGACATGCTGACTTGAGTGAGCAAAGTGAGCTCTTACCCCCCCCCCCCCCCCCAAATTTTCCACACACCTCCATTCTCCCTCTTCACCCCTGGAGACCAATCCCAGCACACAAAGCAGATGTTTCAACACCTTCGATTTGCTCCAGATTTGCTGCCATATTAACTCTCGAGTGACCGTGTCAGAATCTCGTGGGGTTCTGCCAATGCCCCAAGCCACTCCTGGGGCGACCCGCTCTCAGGCCAAGGCGACCAGCACTGCCTCTGCTTTCAAACCCGAGGACGGAGCAGAAAACACAGAGGAACAGATCTCTGAACTTTCCTGGAAGTGGCAGAAGCACTCTGCCCTTTGTAACATGGGGTGTGGCTTAGTGGACCATGATTCTGTGCCGTGATTGGAAGGCTGCAGGTTCAAATCCCTCAAGGATGTATGTCACTTTGGATGCAAGGGTCTGCTGAATAAGTAAGCAATGCAGTCTCGACCTATTGGGACTCCATTAATGAGCACGCTGCATCCAGCTTCAGGTGTGTAACACATAATAATGTTGATTTATAGATCAATGTGCTCAATGACTTCCACAGCCTCATCTGAGATGAGCATGGACTGGTATTCGATGTTCCTTTTCCATACATTACGGACCTTCTTGTCAAACATTGCCCCTATAGCATTTATGTCAGAGAAGGCCGGCAGAGAAGAGACTGGGAAGTGAAGCCATCCCTTTGATGGAAGCGGAAATCAAAGCCATGAAAAGCAAAGAATCCCACACAGAGTCACTCCCCCCCTCCCCTCACCCACCCACCGTGAATTTCGAGAGTAGGTCATTCAATGGGGATTGTAGCTTAGGGACAAAACAACAATAAGGCTGGAACAGGGCGCACACAAATTATAACATTTACTCAGCAACGTTTATGATATAATACAATTCGACTTAAAAAGCCAGAGTCAGCTAATAGTTTCTGAAATATCAAACTGCATATCAAAAGCCACATTGCTGCAGAGAGCACAGTATCTGGCAGGCGCATGGCGCATTTTAAAAGAAATGCTACGCATGGCCTGAAAGGGACGGGCCGAGGGCTAGGGGGTGGGTAGCGTGGCAAAATCCATTACGGGATTACCGGGGCCAGCGCGAAGCCGACTTCCTCGAAATCGATGTTCATTCCGGACTGGACTTCATGTAGTCCATCTAAATGTAGTGGGATCCCACCAGCAAGCTTATTGAGGGCGGCGTGGAAACGCCCGCTGAGTTTCAATCTCTCCCAGCGCTTGGGTTTGCGGCACTAAAGTCAGACAAGTCACTCCAAGACCAATCGGAGCTGCTGCGGCAAGGAGGTCCAGGACATGAGGTCTATTCGGAGACACCGTGGCGATCTTCCTGCATCGTATCACCGGTAGCCATTTTTAATCGCTTTCCACGTCCTCTGTGCCCCATACTTATTTCAATCCACTGAACGGAAAGCCTCTCTGCCCATCTGAGGGCATGATGACTTCGCTCCCCCCCCCTCCTCCCCCCATTTCTGCTAAGGCCAGCCGCTAATGCTATCAATTAGCATTTTCCGCTACAACAGAAGGGTGTGCGTTCATGGCAGCCAACCCCCTCTCTATCCAGCCATCAATTTCTCTGGTTCAGTCCACAGCTCACCGAAGTCCCAGCAGACTGCGCATCGATAATTAATCAACCCTCGCTGATCCATCCTAGGGGGATTCGTTATAGTCATTTAGACAGCCATCACATTAATTCATTGCTAAATTCTGCTGAAATCTGTCAAATCACAACACTGATGTCCATCCCTGGTCTATTTTAATATTTAATGTACATTTCAGATGCTGAAAATAGAAACAAAATGAGCTGGACAACTGGACACATCTGACAAGAGCTGGACACGTTACTTAATCAGTTGTATATGTGATAGATGACTGGATCTAAGTTGCAGCTGCTCATTGAGGGTTTGAGTTTGAGGTGCGTGATGTTCTACAAGCAGATCAGGGCGTACCGACATCTCATTGGCTATAACACATCTAGCGAGGGGCTTTTTCTCAGATAGAGGCACCTTCACAGACATTACAGGTACTAATTGAGGTTCTTTATTGTCTCCACAGAAATAATTATAAATACATTGCAAATTATTGTCCTCCTTTTTGTAATCTTATTTACCATGGACAGCTTCAAAATATAAGTTGTTATTAAAGCACATATTACATTAAGCATTCATCTTGGAGTTGTGTGTGGCTGAGCAGGCTGGGACACTGTACTTGTGATTGGAGGGTGCCAGGTTCAAATCCTAGGGTTGTTAGAGTGATTTCACTGGTGGGTCCTTCAGTGAGGCCCTTAACCTTCGATTGCTCCAGGGAGTGATTGAACCAGCTGTTTGAACTCAGTGTCACTTTGATTAAAAGTGCCTGCTATTACCCAGAATAACAGCTCGCCCCAATATCTGTGTTCTTGTGCTCTGAGTCCTATAGGATTTGATGGGTCTCTTCATGCATTATTTATTCTGCTGTGCATGATAACGTCAGACATCATACTGTATCAGGAAGCTGAAGTATAAGAAACAAATTAAACTCACTAAAGTTTAAATAAGTGATCAGTGCTAACTAGCCTAGCAGAGTGACTATACTGCTGTTCATCCCAGTGGTCATGATTCTTCAGTGGTGACTGTAGTGGGAAGGCACCAGAATCATGGACCGCAGAGTGTTCCACGAAACAGGATTTCTTAGCTTGCTGGATTAACTTAAGCAAGATGTCATGATTGTCCAATAGGAACGCTCCTTAGCTAAACTCTTACTGGACAATCATGACAGTGGAGCACCCTCGGGCCTATTTCACAAAGGATTTCTTGCTTAGCCGGATAACTTGTCGGATTTAAAGTAGTCTGGGTTACATGGACTTTATCTTCTCTCACTAACATTTAGCGCAGACTACCATAAATGTGTCAAGTTATCTGGCTAAGTAAGAAATCCTGCTTTGTGAAACAGGTCCCAGGATTGCATGTTGGTGAGATCATGTGCTGCATTGGCAAGTTATCAAAAGCCCTGAAACTCCCGGAGGCACTGTTACTGACAGCCAGCGGACCTGTTAAGGTTAGGGTTATTTAGAGGACTGATTAGTTAACTAATAGGGGACAGGGTGTCTAATTGATAAAAAAAAAAACATTTCATATTACCTCCCAGCCCATACTTTGTTGTATGAGAAGGTCTCTGACCCCAAATATTACACGAGCTGCTGTATTCAGGCTTGATCAGTGACCAAAGATTCTGTCTGCCAGAGATTTCTAGAACCCAACTGGTATAAATCACCCGCAGTTATTTCCGGGCCATTTGGCAAAGGTCATGGTCCAAATCGTCAAAAAAGGAGCCATTTTCCTGGAGGCATTTGCCCAGAATGCGGTTTTACAGAACATCGGTTTCGAATCATACGGCTCTACTCCCGGACTCCAGCTTCAGCAGGAGGAAAATGCTTTTTAAACATTATATATCTTATAGCTGTTCCTTAGAATTCCTACCCTGTCTGAATTCTTGGAAACAGTCATTTTGTTTGTTATTTCTCTTTTATGTAGTTTTATCCTTAATGAATCCTTAAATGAATACTGATATTGGGAAAAATGGCTTAAGACCTGTGAAGAATGAATGAATTTAAAACAGAGTGTGAGTTCTGTGAAGGTTATTTCACTTTAAGTAAGTAACGGAGGATTAATAACCAGTTAAAGACAGACAAATACAATCACGTAGATCTGGGTTCCAGTTTAGCTGCTGGACCAGAAGCTTGTCTCCTACTGGTCTGAATGACCTGTCCTGCTTCATTCCAGGCTTTATAATCCCATTTGTAATGGAGACCTTCACAGTTGGGTTTTGTTAATGGCACAGAAGCACAGATCCATAGACTGCCAGCAGTAAGACATAGTTATGGCCATGGGGGTATGGGGGGCGGGGGGGGAGGGGGGGGACTGTAGGCCAACCATCTCAGACAGTACCATGACCAGGCCTGAAGTTAATGCCCTTATTTCCACACGGGCCGCCTGCTCTTCTCAATATGGAAGCGTTGGATCTTTTCAACCTGATTATTCCGGTTCCCACTGACACAACGGCGTAGACGTAATTTGCAATTTAGCGGTCTCCAGCTAAAGCTGTAGCTCTCCGTCACATTTGCTCCTAAGAAAATTCTTCTTTCATATTCTAACTGATCTAAGTAGAAATGATACTGAGGTATGGAGGCTCATGGGAGTTTTACTCATACAAAACTGTCCTGGGGGCAGAACAAAAAATGATTGGTTCAGAGAGATAACCAATCAAATTGTAGAGGAGGTGGGGCCAACCAACCACAAGGTCCTGCCTTCAATAGTTGCTTGGACCCACCTTCTCTACAATTTCATTAGTTACCTCTCAACCAATTCATTCTGCCGTCAGAACGTTTTTGTACAAGTTCAACTCCCACAAGCTTTTTGCTTTCAAATAACTGTTAAGTAATTGTTTTTTGTTATACTGTGCTACATAAATAGCTCCTACCTGTATTTATATACCTTATGGCCCTATCTTTTATATTTGAACGGCATATTTTGTGCTCATGTTATCCAGACTTTTGCTGATAAGAGTTGGAAGTTATGTGTTTGGCTGACATGCTACACTGCACCTGGAACAGTGTAGTACTGGTATGAATCTGCTCAGCGATTAATTCCAAGGTTTTCCGAGCCCTTCCGTATCCATCATGGAGACGTGCGAAGAGCACCGACCCCTCAGGTGTGATTTTCTGTAAGCTGTCTGGCTGCATTGTTATTATTAGAATCAGCTGAACATGCTGTACTGTATTCAACCTTCACTCGCACCCTGAACCCTATATGCTGTGTTATTTTATTTTTACTGGAATAATTTGGGTTAAGCGGTTGGGCCAGTTTAATTTCTTTCAGTTCAATATTACAGCATTTAGTGTTCTGTGTACTCTAATTCCTAGAGGATCCAAGCATTAAGGAGGTCATTAAATCTCAAAGGTCATCTGATTTTTTCCTCCATTCACTGGCTCAGCAGGTAATGTAGCGGTTTCATGCCCCCCCCCATGTGAGTATGCACTTTGCATATTCCCACTATTCCGTCTGGCTTGCTTACACATGTCCAGGGGTCAGTTTTGTGTTTCAGAGACCCCACACAGAAAGTCTTTGCCCCTCCCCCCAATTAATTCGAAAACGAATCACTAATCAGCTAACGAGGAAAGTCACATCATAAGATCATAGCTCCACAGGTTTTTAGTGCCAGTAAAGGCCGCTGCACACAGAACAGTCTGATGAAGCCTGGACTGGTGTGGGGGGGGATCTGCCTTTCTGGACACCTTCTCCCAAGATCCATGCTTCCCAGAAAGCTGCAGCCCTAACTGAGAAAGCAGTTATCAAAGACAGATAAACAGACGCCCTGATAGCTGGATGGATGCTTTCACAATTTCAATTTAATTGACTCGGGAACAAGCCCAGGTCTAATGAAAAAATACAGGCTATAACAGAATTTCATAAAGAGTATTAGACTGAGTGATGCAAAAGAAAATTGATACGGTTTTAGTGAAACAGCCCACAGAGCATTTTCAAGAGAGACAGAGGTACCGCGCCGGAGTAATTTGGGCGTGTGCAGGTGGCCATCCTCCCTGTAATCAAATCGATTTAATCTCTCGCTGAAGCCCCCCCACCATCTCACACCGGCTCATGGATCAATAGCCGCCTGCTTCAAATGTCACCACGTCACCGGGCCCCGGGTTCCCCGTCGCTGTACGGCGGTCACACTTCTGCGAATCTAATAACTGCTCTTTCTGTGGGACGGCCATATTGCAGGGAACACGGAGTAGCTGCTTCTCCAAACTAGATCATTGAGGTCTTTCGCTCTGGTGCTGATCCTCATCCACCGTGACTGATGTTGTCCTTTAAAGGGAGGTATGCCATGACACTATGTACACATATAGGGGATTTTACTGCTCTGGTGCTTTTGATTAATTAGCATTCTACTCAGAAATAAGAAAGACGATCAGTGTTTTGATGCTCTGTATTGAGACCTGCGTGCAGATTAACGAACCCCCTTATGACAAGATGACTGTTGTGAACAGCTAAAAGATGGAAAAAGCATAAAACACGGAAGAATAGGAGACAGAAAAGCTATAAAAATGGCGCAGCTCTCTGTAGGACAGAGTGAGCAAAGAACAGGACAGAATAGGTCATAATCACATGACACAATAGGAACGAGTTACATGGTATAAGACAGAACAAACCAACATAACATGACAGGACAGGATAGAACAGAATCATCTGACAAAGAACACGATAGGGCAGAGTTTGTGAAAGGAGCTGGCTCTCTGTTTCAGGGGATATATGATGGCAGGAGGTCGTAACAATAACAAGAAACGGTCTTAGAAGAACAACAATACGCACAGTGTTTCTGCTGGGACACAGTTTAGAACCTCTGGGTTTACTAGCGGAAAACAGAGTAACACAGAGACAGAATCAGAATAAGGAGCTGGTGAGATGAATGAGTGCTATCAGGGACAGTCACATGACTCAGGCCCACGTTACAGCCTTCCAAACACCCCCACTGCCACACATCTGGTGGTTCACAGCAACAAAGCCCACATGTTAGTCTGCTGTCGGCCTGAATGGGCTCACAGCACCGGGCTTAAACTGGACCGGCTCCATTATCACAATGCTCCGACTGTCACCGACTTCGGCCCCCATGCTTAGTGCCCACACAATGTTAGCTATTGTCGAAACGTTCTGCTGGCAGCACAGACACTCATTTTGAGCAGGGATTAGCATCTAGGACAGCTGTGCCTCATCTGACCAGCGAGAATCTGCAGGAGCTGGGAGCCTGGCCGCCTCCCGTGCTGAATCACTCAAAATCCGCCCGCTGGGAAGCCCCTCCCCGCCAGATCCCCCAACCGCCGGCGGTCTGTGCCCAGCGCGTGACCCCTGTGTGCCCAAATGCACTGTTTATGCTCCTTCTGTTATTTTCCAGGAGGTCCTTCACCACCAGCTAGAAGCTGACCACAGATCCTGAGTCAGGGAAGCATTTACCATTTCTGCCCAGTACAGTCTGCCTGCTGCTTCATGATGGGGTTCTTTTAAATGCAGGACAAATTAAATGAGACTGGTCATTTGAGCCATCCGTCCATCCATCCATCCGTCCGTCCGTCCATGTCAGGGTCGCGGGGTCACGTGAGCAGGGCCTGGTTTGTTGTTTCTGCGGGCCCCCCATCCTCAGATAAATAGCTAGGGAGCAGAACCAGAAGATGGTGGCTAGCTAGCTGGTCAGCAGAACATGCTGCTTCAGTATCTAAGTAAGCAGTGGTCAGCTGGTGGCCCCCAAACCTCAGGGGTCCCACTCAAATGTTTTAAGATGGGGGGTGAACACTGCTGCTGCATGTGTTGCCATGTTCTGGCAAAAACATCAAAAAAACTGGGGGGGGGGGGCACCAGTCTGGATCTGGGCTGGGAGATCATGCCCCCGTCAACTGCCTGCATATAATAAAAAGACAAGCAAAAAAGCATCAGATGGGAATAAATTCTAAACATTATGACCGCAGCTTCTTCAAATAGAAGGGTGACACACTGATAAATCCTCAGTATTACACTCTTTTTATTTAAAGGTTCAGGTTCACTGATTTTCTAATTTCCAACTAAAAACAATGACTAAGTGATTGTGGGTGTTCCTTGGTTATCCATGAGAAAACCAGAAGAGGGGAAGCCCGCTCACCCTGCGGACACCTCAGCTGCTGCCAGGACTTTTTAAGGTGGGGGCATAAGAGTGGCCGTAATTTATATGGAGGGGCCAACCTCAGTAGCCAATGGGATGTTTTGAATCGATGAGTGACAGGGCATGGGCCACACCAGAGGCCAATCGGCTTTCAGCTAGGGCCAGTGACACCGCATGTAAAGGTATGGGGTGGGGGATTTTGCAGAAACAGGAGGACTGAAAATGGGCTGCCTTAAATACAGGCCGTGGTTCACTCAGGCCCGGTCGGTTCTGAATTCACGTGCTGTCAGCAGTATTTATTTGTGGCCCCGCCGGCTGCGTCAGTGGCACCGAGTGGTTTTTACCCAGAAGCCCGCTGGAGCCACACGGCGTATGCGACAGACCACTTTCTCCCCTCAGGGTATTTCTGCAGGCGTCCCCACCGTCCCCAGGAAGGGGCGGAAGGTTGCAGTCAGGCAGCGCCCTCACGGATGCGGGGGGAACTGAACTTTACGAGATGACAGGCTTCATTCCTGGGTGACTGCATGAATCAACTTGTCCTGCTGGTGAGCTGAACCCTCCAGAACTCTGTCAACCCCCTGCCACCCCCCCCCCCCCCCCCCCCCCCCCCCCCGC
>JAABNY020000032.1:18155487-18165984 GCA_015164015.2 Brevimyrus niger
AACTTTTTTTAAAAAAGTTCTATATGGGAAATATTTTGACATTTTGTGGGGAAAATGTTTGCAGAAGCCGGTAATTAACAGTAAGATGGGAAAGGCCCTGAACGGCCGGCGATTCCAAGGGCCGGAACAGTGCAATTCCGATGAGCAAAAGTATCTCAGTGAAATGGAGGATTTGGGAAGATTGGAGTGGAGAACCGGCAGAGATTCAGGCTCAGAAAATAGTGGTTAAGTGTCTCTCAGAAGGGAGGGAGGTCGTCAACTTCACAAAGGTGCACCTAGCCAAGTGAGAAGCGCACACTATTGCCGCTGTATCACATGCGGTCTGATCATGTGACCTGCAGCCACAAAATTACAGCCTAATGAGTAACTGAATGGGAAGACTAGGAATTGCTTGGGACTGCTGTTTCATCAACCCCCCCAGAGGAGGGATGGGGGGGGCTTGGGGGCCCTCTCTGCACACCTGGGAGTACATGTGACACGCCCGGTTATCCAGATCACCTGTCACTGGCTCCCGGTCACCATAATGCACTGGGTTATACCACTCTCTGTTGCCCCCAGTAAATGCACCCCCACAGGAGCCCAGTGCCATTATGCATGGTTTGCTAATGGTGGAATGAGCTGCTGAACCACATTCAGCCATTATTTCCCCTCTATCTCAAGCCCCATCTATTCCACAAGTGCCTCTACTATCCTGATACCACTCCATGCTCCCTGAATGATGCACTTTCTACTGATTTGAATAGTTGTCTTATTAGGTTCTTATTAGGTTCTTACTTCATTAACAGTTGTGTAGTTATTGTGTAGCTCCTGCTCCGGTGCTGCTTACACTCGTACTGAAGGATTCATTGGAAGTTCGGCCTAAATGCACTTATGCTTATCAACTCCTTGACAGCCCAATGTCTATATGCTATTTTCCTCATACATGCATCACTTTGGATGAATGTGGATAAATATGAAGGCTAATATCTTTCGTTTTTCACTCCCCCCCCCACCGACTCCCGACTCCCAATCCCAGCCCCCTGTCCCCAAGCTCGCCATCTCCCCCGGGAGTGATAACCTTCCAGAGAGGTTGCTGGGACGCTTCCTCCGGCCAAATATTCAGAAGAGCTCTTTAGGGACAGCGGGACAGGAAACCCGGCGGAGAGTAAGCTGCTCCCAGCGCATCGGGGAGCCGACGCAGGAGTGACGGAAGGCCTGGAACATGCCGGATGGGGTGGGTGTGGGGAGGAGGCCGGGTGGGAGGGGGGCAGGCAGAAGGAGATGCGATTACGCAATCCGCACATGCTGACCTCTGGGCCGGGAAGGGGGGCTTCGGCTGGGGGACAGCGAAACGCAGCCCCCCCCCCCCCACACACACACACAGAACAGCACCAACACGATGCAGCAGTGGCTGCTGGGAAGTTCAAAAGGTGGTTTGGGGTACGTTGTGCTGTGTGCGGGGCCAGGGCTCCTCCCCCCATCCTACCATGACCCTCCCAGGAGCTTTGATTTTTCAGGATTGGTTCACCCCCCCCTCTTGTAATACAAGTCCCAAATCGCCTTTGCTTTGTAACAATTAACCATGTGTCTGTTAATCACACAGGATGCCGATTACAGTAATAAAATATATAACTACTTCAGCAGCCAGGGAGAGGGTTTAACTCGCTTGCTGACAGTAAAATGCATACCTTTAATGGGTTATCGACTACCGCGTATGATGACATCACCTGTAGCCAATCAGAAGTGTCCATTCATGAAGAATGACAGCTGCATTTTTTCCCCCTTTCTTGCTGATCCAAGCAGTTATTCCCAAACCGAAGAACAAAGGAGGAGGCTGAGTAAATAAACAGACGGCTCTATTTTAACAGAGGAACGGCGATGGGGGCTTTGGCCGGCACTTGGGGTCCCCAGGGCTCTTGGATAAGCACGCTCCACATCGAAGACGTCCATCTCTCCACAGCGGCTGAGCACAGCAGCCGAGGAGCGGGGATGCTCAGGAATGAGTCCTGGGACTTGGTGTGCTGCCTTTCATGTGCGAGAGTGGCTCTGGGCGGGAATGGCTAACAGCCAGATCGGGAGTGGGGGGGGGGGAAGATGGGCACATTACATTATCTGGGTAGCGAGGATGGGGGGCTCCTTTAAGGGAAATGACAAGCAACATGAAAGATGCCGTTGAACCTCAGTGTAGGGAATACAGGAGGGGTCGTCCTGGGAGGGTCTACATCAGGGCAGAGCTAGAACTGTTTGCCCTCCCCAAATGAATGTACACTAATACATTTAAATAGTGTTGGCCATTTCTGTCAGACCCCTCTAGGAAATGCTTACCCCCCCCCCCTTTACATTGTGAAATGAGGGGAGAGGTGTGTACATTAAACAATTTTTCTTGTTACTCCCATCTTTTGTAGGTTTATTGCAGCATTAGTTTAGTGGCCAGCAGGGGGCGCTGGCGTAGGGTGCCACATGGACTTGAACCGGCCTTGGCTCCATTGTCAAGGTCATCAGGGTCTGCCTATGAGCTCTGGACCCGAATGGAAAAGGTGGAGCCAGCCCTCCCAAGGCCTAAGAACCCCCCCCCCCCAACATTTTACAGCGAGTCAAACCATATACACATGCTCATGGCTTTTCCAGCATGTCCTTTCCGTCTTGTCAGGAAGAAGATTATACAACATTCTCATGGTAATATTATCATGCTATTATTAGCATTTCTATTTGGCAGCTGGGTGGTTGCCCCCTCCCCCCTCACTGCTGCCAAATGCCAGCATAACACTGTTATTTGGGGGGGAAACACAGAAAATGGAAAACATCGGCTTAACTACAACGCAAGCTGTCAGGCCGCATGACTACAGAGAGCGGGAGACGGCAGGCGGCATTTTTCTCCGGGTTCCTGAACTTTTTAACTGGATGCAACCTTGGAAATGTAACAGCTGGCAGCTTCCATCTGCTTCCAGGAAGCAGGGAATGTGTAATTAGCCATGCAGGTCCCTGCATTAGGATCCTTTGGTTACATAACAAGGGGAACCACAGACCCAAAATAAAAAAATCAACTAAAATTAAAACGACATCCATGAAAGAGAAGTCTGTTCCTGCTTCACCTTTGACCCATGGGACGGACAGTGAGCTCCACAGGACCGCCGGAGCCTGTTTGTGAGAATCACTCCCGAAGCTTCCTTTTCTGCGAGCCGAATTCCCGATCCCGTAACAGTCCGGGATGATCAGAAATGCCGTACGTGATGTGAAACCTTCACGTGACCCGGCGCCCAGGCCCACTCCGACTGGGTGTCAGATTATACTGTGCAGAGTTTTCATTTCCACGAGGGACACCAAGGTTCAACGACTTGCCCGTATCCTCATTCAGATTCATGCGTAGCAGATGTCTAGCAGACCCTTGGCAGCACAAGTCACTTCTAATTACACGCGTTGGACCATAAACAGAGCAGAGTAGCTCTGCTCGTGTGAATTTAGGCTGAACTCGGCTCAATGTCATGGTCTTTCCTTCCACCTGAGCCTGTAACCTTGATGCTGCTGTGGTTTCCAAGCTCCATAAATGCAATGGGGGTCCTACACATAAACAGGAAATGGATTGGTGATTCAGTACATTTCACAGCAGAAGCCCATTCCACCGCTTGGTTAACTGTACAGCACAAAATTCATCGGTGCAAAGTCCAATCCTGGTGACTCTAGTGGTGCCATTCCTCACCATAAAAATCGGAAGAGTTCTGCCTTTAGTCCCAAAAAGTGAAGCCTGCCTACCGTCAGCTGAACCGCAGCGCCCCCTTGTGGTGGTTATGTAAACTCCAACACAAAACTTTACTTTAAATCTTGCAATTTTGGCATGCCAGACGTACTGCTGTCATGTCTTCAGTCCATTCATCTGCATTGTGCATCTGCCCCTTTCACATTTAGACCTTGACGTATAGACAGTAGGCCTTAGCTTGAATTACAGCTTCTCAAATTATGTAAGCACAAACCTGTGTCTAAGGCTTGCCGTAACTCTTGGGGTCCGGAGGAGGCGGGGGGGGCTCTGTAGAGGGCCTCGTTCTCCCATCCTGTCACGAAGGGAGGACAAACAAGATTAACAGGACTCAACAGAAGACAAAGTTTCCACCTGCTAGTGTTGAAGTGCTCTTCACAACCTTAGGCTTGTAATCAGAAGGTTGCTGGATTAACTGTCATCTTTAGCAAAATAGCCAAATCTCCACTGGGCCTGTGAGCAAAGGCCCTTGAACCCCTGAAAAATGCACCAGGAGCGCCAGATAAATGTCTTACTCTGTTCTTGGACCCTAACCTTCATTCTCAGCTCTATGTGTTTGTGTCAAAGCAGAGCAGGGTGGGATACATTAAAAGCAGCATTCCAATGTACCTGTACTCACACTTGAACAAATAAAGCATAATTTTTTTTGATGTCATGATTTATGCACACAACAGAACTAAACTGGTCTGTACTTTGATATTGGTTTGTCCCGATAAATATTCATCTAACATATTTAGTAAAATTTAAATAATATGAATGATAAAGAGGTTGGAACTGGAATGTCTTCCGCTCTTTAATACTCATGATCTGCGCTACACCCATGATGGATTATGGGTAATAAACACGAGGGTGAGGGGTGGGGCTCGCACGGTGCTGCGGGCTCATCCCGGCTGACGGGGAAAGACTCACCATCTCTCTCCAGAGACTCGGTGAGTCTCAGCACCACGAGGGGAGCCAGGTCTGAAAGTGCCGGTGCCTCAGAACCATCCGCCTGGCCGGGGGGCCCTGTCAGAGGAGGGAGAGACCGTTCGCGGTTAACGGCTGCACCGCTTGCACCATCATTCTTTTAATTAAGCTTCTAGTCCACCGGCGTCTGTGCACGCTTGGGGTGCCCACAAACACACACGCAGACACACGCAGACGCACGCAGACGCACCGAGAGCTGAATTGCCGGTGGCCCTTTGCGACCTAGTTAGCATGCGATGCTAACCAGCTGGGGACCTTCAGCGGATCCACGGGTCGCTCATTTGCATGCGGACATTTAGCACGCGCGGCCGCCGTGAATCACCCCTCCAGCGTGAGAAATGGGAGGTTGACTGGGAGTCAGGCCAGCTCCACACCTGCCGCGAGTGCCGATAACAATCTGCCTCCAGGAAGAGCACACAGCCATTTCCCGGGGATTATGCGAGAAATAAAGCTTGGGAGGGCCATTTTACAGCTGCATGTGTTAACATTCCTAAAGCAGTCAATAATCAGGGTAATTCACCTTCTGATATGAGCGGAGTGTCCTGACCTTGAACTACGGCACCAGCTGAGGTGAGTCTTTACTCCAAGGTACTGAAACGCAACATCTGCTGGCGGGTGGATTTCAGAATGGAATTTTTCCAGGAATAATCTCAGAAGACGAGGGGAGGGGGAGACACGCGTCCTGTGATGGGGCGTGGGGGGGATATGTGACAGCCTGGTGAGGCAGAAACTTTTTGCTCCAGTCAAACCCAGAGAGGAACATGTTCAATGGCGCGACACGAATGTGGCTTTTCCAGGACACTGTTATCCTTCGTGCAGGAAGTGGGGCAAGGCTGAGAGTCACGGAAGAAACTGTCACACTCAAGTCCGCGTAATAAAAACTGAGCAGCTTATTTACAACAGACACACTGGAAGACGCACGGAAGACACGAAAAAGACACGTATGAGAGACACCCGGACGACGAGTAGGACACAGAAGATATTTGTAAGACACACGAAAGACACACGCCAGGCACATGTCAGACACAAAGAAGGCATATCCAAGACACATAAAAGACACATGTAAAACACACGCAATACACAGAAGACACACATAAGGCACACGCTTGACATACAGAAGACACAGAGACCCACGTAAAAAGCTCTTGGGTGCCTCATTCAGAACAGTGAAGATAAACCTGCATAAGCTTTCAAACCTTGGACCTAGACAAGGAAGTGGCAGACCTGGTACTCAAAAAGACAACAGCTGGGGGGAAATTTTCATTGAAAAAGGCACTGAGGGAGGGGGGTTGTAATAAGCGGGCAAATTAGGCAGGAGGGTGGGAGACAGAGAGCTTACGACTGTAACACATGTGTACTGATGACATGCTGGTGCCCAAACCGCCCTGCCTCCCGTATGCGTTTGCCAACAGTCGGGGGCAGTTTACAGCATTTTAATTTGCACCCCCCACCACCCCCCCCGCCTGCCATCCTCGGTTGAGCGACATTAAAATCTTTGAAACGCTGCAATGGAAACGAACAGTGAGCGGTGGTGGGCCGCCTTGGGAAAAGGCATCAATCATTGGAGCGAGCAGAGAAAATGCCAGCAGCTGGAGGGGCACACCGTAGGACTGGGGGGGGGGGCATATCCGGACAGCGGCATTTTCAGCATCAAACGGAGAGATACAGCTCATTTGTGTACAGTGGCTCGATTACAGCCTCTGTCAGAAGCGATCGCTGAGGTAATTACTCACTCGGTGCACTGCATGATGGGGAGGTGGTGGGGGGGGGGCAGCGATTTAGCACAAGAGAATACATGGGGGGGGCTCTCAGCTAATTTATGATTAGGTCTACAGCCAACCGGTCTGACGAGCTCAACCCCCATGTCGAGGGGGTATTTAAGGTAGTTGAGGGGGGGGGGGGTCCCACCACCTTACAGGGTGAACTGGGTTGTGGGAAAAGTGACAAAGCCCTCAGTACAAAGGACCGCTGCCCATCTAAGCCTGAAGTAAATGAAGGGCCCAGTGTAAACCCCCGGGGCCCATGTCACCCGTGCCAGTGGATGGACGGCCCCGGCCCCCAAGTCCAGCCCCCCTTCCCATTTGAGGGGCAGGATCTAATCTCTTTGTTTGTTCAGGAGGCTTCGGACGGCTGCGTCTGGGAGGATGGGAATCATTTAGTGATTGGCGGGGGGCTGGTCAGCATTGCAGGCACGTTCAGGCCCCTCGTCCTGAGTCCTTTTACAACAACAGCATGACTTTGGAAATTATTTATTGATCCGGGCCTCCAGAGGGCCCCGGGTTTATCAAGTGTGCGGCCCGCCTACTTAATATGCAACTGACTTCTCCGAGCTCACAATTTATGATGAGTGACCTTTGGCCGCATCTACGCCCTCGACGGCGTTGGACACAACAGCGGCATGCAGAAAAGAAACAGAGAGATGTTCTGAATGTGCATCACCTCCATATGCAAGAATCTGTCAGAAATTTACTGGGCTTCACACACACACACACACACACACACACAAAGTTTCAAATGTTAGTTGAGATGTTATTTCCAGGGAAACAAAGGATGTTTTGTCTTGCTCTTTGTGCCCAGCAGAAAATGCAGCTGCTGAACTCAGCCGTGACGCCTTCCCATCCCACTAGAGGGAGCCCTCGGCCTAACTGGACATCACAGCAGCCGAGCAGAGCTCTTGAGTTGATGTAGCTGCCAGGATTTTTCATTTCACATTGTCTGAAGCCGTGAACATTCTGACGCGGGAAAGCGAACCTGCATACTGAATTGATAGCTTTGTCAATACCTGGGTTTAACAAAACTGACTGATCCTCTCTTTCTCTCTCTTTCTCTCTCTCTCTCTCTCTCCTCCTCCTCTCCCACGCTGCGCACCAAACTCGCCCTCATTTTTCACCGGCCTGCCAATACCTCGATGCGGTCGCTAAGAGGTCCACTCCAGAGGTCGGACGCCCAGCCTTGGTGCCGACGCGAGCGGCCAATTGAGCGAAGGAGAGCGTAACACCCAGTGGAGGTAAATCAGTAGCTACAGAGTGGGATGGGGGGAGGGCGACGCATCAACAAGGGGTGAGCAAAGACGGGTCAGAGGCACGTGCTGGGTGTCGGAGGTCACTGAGATGACACCCATCCGGCACCCAGAAGCATCTGGAAACTTCAAACAGATGCACCATCCCACGGGACATCACCGATAATGTGGTGTGAGCCTTTCATCGTTGGCACGTGCCCGTCAGGAAGGCAGGGCCGCCCCGCAGGGAACCCGGGCCTCTTCTGCCGCCTGCACGGACGCATCGAACTCCGCCATGGTCGCCTGGACGTCTCAATGGAACAGGAAGGTGAACAAAAGAAAGGTCAAAGGTAAAGTTTAACCTGGGTTTGGTGTTTCGCAGACCCCCTCCGATCCCAGATGCTTAAAAAGCCTCAGTCCCATTTCTGCATGCCAAGCCCCCTCCATCCATCCTCCATCCATCCTCCTTCCCCCACATACACGAGCATCACGTGTCGGTTGTGTCGATTACCAGGAGTGTGAGCCGCCTGAAAAGCCCCCGGTCCCCACTTCAAAGGCTCTCCCTCCGACAAGCAGATCTGGAGTGCCCCCCCCCCACCCCCCACCCCCCAGTGGATCGATCAGCCATCCTTTGTTCTGAGCTCCTGTCCGGGACCGGCACAGATTAATGGGCACATGCTGGGCAGGGCTCCTTTCCGTGCCTGGGGGAAATCGGAGAATCCCCCCACCCCCACTGCCAGCCGTCCAGCTCATATTTCTTGTCAATAAGCGTCCTGTTGCCTCCTCCCCGGGTGGGGCCATGTTCAGGCCGAGTTGCCCACACATCAGGTTTGTGGTCAAGACGGTTCTGCCTTTGCCGACCTACAAATAAATCCATTGCTGAAAGAGGGAGGGGGGAGATTCAGAAGCAGTGAGCCCCCCCCATAGCCCTCACACAGTCATGGAATGTGTGCCTGGAGCAGGAATCCATACCAGGGACTACCTTGTCACACCAAGGGTGCGACAACCATGGATGAGTCACATTAGGAGCCTGACAGCACTTTTGGGGACAAATATCAGCCAGACGTGCTGATCGATCAAACTCTGCACTCAAAAACTGGGGCCACACAAGATAGCGAGGGGTTGGGACTGGAGCCTTTCCCAGGGAGGGGTGAATCTGGGACAGGACACCACTCCATCGCAGGGCTACATAGGCGATTTAGAGGCAACAGTTAGCTCAAACCACCTCAACCACACAACTCATGTGCATTCAGTAGGACAAATCAGAACATGGCCTGAAAACCCAAACACCGTTCCCGGGTTCGGCTGCGCTGTGAGTACTGACAAGCTTGCAGTGCCGGGCCTGGCCAGCTGGCGTCCCGCTGAGACCTATTCATTGGTGCATCAGTGCTAGAGCCTCTGGCTGAACCTTACTGGGAAAAAAAACAACATCTCATTTGGGTTTACTCTTGGACCGGACAACTACGCTCCACATAAACTCGGTGGTTCATTAGGGGAGAAAACGGGCCAGCTGTCACAGGCCGATCTACGAGGATGAGGAGGCATTGGGGGAGGCAAATGAGGATCGAAAGTTAAAGAGAGGGCATCATATTAGGGTGGGGGTTCTGCCGCTGTACCCAAGAGGAGAGTACTGATCCGGAACCGATCCAAGTCGTGCAGCTGCAAAAACAGCAGAACAACTATCAATGCAGCTCATCTGCAATCTTGACAGAGTGTAGCAGGGATAGTAAAAACATTCAAACCCAGAAGTGATAGACAGGGGCGCAAATGTCCGACAAACGGGATTTAAGCCAGAGTTTCCAGAAAACAGCCACCTGGCATAGATGGCTCTGCCCCGACAGTCACGTGCTCCCCATCAGCCAATGGCGGAAGCCGGCCAGAGGGGTGGAGGAGAGCGAGGGGGGACGGGGACAGAACACATGACTCTTAATTCAAAGCTACATACCCATACCCGACCTCATCAAGTCCTCTAGGATCACCTCCACATAAGCTCACGCCTGGAAAAATGTCTTTTGTTTGTGATTTGGCAGGGAAGGGTGGACTAATGTATGGCCTATCTTAAGCTACAGCCTAAGGCCCCGGCAAACATCAGGGGCCCCAAAAACATCAGGGGCCCCAAAAAACATCAGGGGCCCCACATGGCAAGACCTAGTGCTGACTGGGCAATATTCTCCCTCGACTGGCAAATTTTACTGCCAGCACCCCCCACCCTGATCAATAAACTTAACTGCTGGCACACCCCCCAACCATGCACCCCACACACTAATTCGCAAATTATTGACGTTGCGCCGATTTTAGTTCTCTCTCAATTCTCCTTTGGCTCAGAAAATACCTAAAGTGCCCTGCTGGAGGGGCACAGAGAAGTTAATCAGTTAATCCACCCCTGAAGGCAGGACGAGTAGGGACAGCATTAAAAACACACACAACATAACAAGATAGCATAACGTAGCTGCGTAACGGGGCTGAGTAAGGAGATCGTGTAACAAGATAGCATGACGAGACTACTTAATGAAGTGGTCTAACGTGGCATCGCAATGAGAATCTGTAACAAGGCGATTTAATGAGATAGCGTAACAGGTCTGAGTAAGGAGACCATGTAACAAGACAACATTACAAGACTGCTGAACGAGGTGATGTATCGAGGCTGCTGAACGAGGCGGTGTATCGAGGCTGCTGAACGAGGCGGTGTATCGAGGCTGCTGAACGAGGCGGTGTATCAAGGCTGCTGAACGAGGCGGTGTATGGAGGCTGCTTAACGAGGATGTGTGTCGAAGCAAGATAGCAAGGGTGTGGAGCAAGGCAG
>JAABNY020000032.1:18200183-18216794 GCA_015164015.2 Brevimyrus niger
CTATCTATCTATCTATCTATCTATCTATCTATCTATCTATCTATCTATCTATCTATCTATCTATCTATCTATAAATTTATCACATGACCCATAAGATGAGCTACCTCACTATCTATGCTGCAGTAGCTAAAGAAAATGTGCATTATACTAATAATGAAAAGGTTGTGGGTTCAAATCCTTAAAAGCACACATATACTGTAAGGTTACATAAAAGTCACCTTGAATAAAGACAGACTAAGGAATCTACCACTTTCCCAATAATACTAAAGAATCTTCTCTTTTTAGACAATGATTACAGATCATGGTCCAACAGAAATGTCCGTATTAGCCTGTAATGAGTCTGCCCCTTTCCTAATGTCTCTATGAGCAGCTCAGAATCATCGGCAACATAACTGTTTAGATAGGGTACTTTTTTGTGAGCAATTGCGTTTAAAAGCACTTTTGGAAAGAGACTTCAGATGCAAATCAGACCTCAGATCACGTTCCCCCCCCTCCCCCCGAGGAAGGTGGCTGAGGAGAACACTCTTCCCGTTAGCTGAGCGGGCTGCTCCAGCTTGAAAGCCTGCCCCACGCGGCATTAAACAGCCTGCTAAGAGGAACCTGATTAAACCTACATTTCTTATCAGTCACTTCATCAGGCCGCCCCCGCACGCACCAAATCTGAACCCCCCCGCCCCCGAAGCTAAATGACTGCCAGGCCAAAGCCAAACCCGTGTCAGCGCCGCGCTCCGACTCCCGATGCCCCCCCAAGGACGGTCGGGCTGCTGCCGTGCTTCCGGGCCGACTTTAATTAACTCCCCAGGAGTCACTCACTGGAAGCGGACGGGCACTTCTCAGACAAAACTGCCATTTGATATTGCAATCAGGAAGCCGTTAACGAGATGCAGGATCCATATGGGGGGGCGGCATGGTGGTGCTGTGGTTAGCACTGTCGCCTCCCACTTCTGCAACCTGCATTTGAGTCTCCGCCCAAGCTGCATGTATGGCGTCTTCATGTTCTCCTCTTGAAATCATTGGCTTTCCTCCAGGTACTCTGGTTACCCCCCACAGTCCAAAAAGTGGTATGTGTGTAAATGAGCCCTGCAACGGGTTGGTGCCCTATTCTGGGTTGTTCTGTCTTATGCTCATAGACTCCAGCCCCCCTCCACTACTCTGAATAGGACAAGTGGTTACAGAAAATTGATGGATGGATCAATGGATGGAGCATCCATATGAACAGCAATAATGCATGCACAGTTTTGATTTAGATGACCAGTGAGTGCATTGATTTAAAGATGCTGGAGGAGTAGAGGAACAGCCACAAGCGGCCTCATCTCCCACATTTATGTGGAGTCCCCTGTTGGCCACGAACAGTCACTACACTAAATATTGAATAAAGTAAGTATCAAATAAAACTCATTCTTTATTTAGAAGACGCTGAATCTGCATGTTCTTCTAATCAGATAGCTAGCTAAGATCTGACTCTACTCACTAGCTATTTATTTAGTGTGTGAAACATCTAAGGCAGGGCTTTCCACGGTCCTCAAGGTCTGAGCACTGCTGAGTTTCCAGCTTTCCTTTACCCGTGAGCCAGGTGTGAAGCCTCTGTGCTCAATCAGAACTGGTAAATATTAAACTAACTACCTGGGAGAACTGAAAACAGGGCCTGGACATAGAATCGAGGGCTAGATTTAGAGCTGGGATCTAAGGTGATTTTTTGCATAGGGCCCCAGAAATACTGTAAAATCGGCCCAGTTTCTTGGGCTTCAGAGACCCCAAAGTCGATGTTGCGTCTGACGATGTCTGTAGGGCAGCAGGTGGATGGAGGCCCCATGCTGACTATGTTTTGTCCATCAAAGCATCATCTCAGGCTGCTGCTCCCTGCTCCTGGTGCCAGGGTCTAATGGCCACTTCTCCTCCACATAATAAAAGTGTGAAGGTCGCCCTTTTGAAAACTGACACTCCAGACATCTGAGTGGCTGAAAAACATGGAAAGACTGCTGGAATGAGAGCACTACCTTCAACGTAAACCTTGCCAGTAGCACATCACTCAGTAAAACAGCATTGTGTAGTGGCTGAAGGATTTTCGACTAAATTCAATTTAAATGAATGAATTTCACGTTAATACAATGGTGCATGATTCTGGTCAAAAATCTTCAAAGATGTCATAGGGTCCTACACTGCTTTTGTAAACTCTAAAGCCCCTGTAACAACTGCAATTATGCTTGATTTGGTGGGCTTGCACGCACTCATTACACTAACTGTTTAAAACCACTGCGAAAATCAATTACTTGTGCCTGCATTGTGACATCACCATAACTTGGATTATTAATGGATGTAACAATCTATTTTGTTAATCTCCTAACTTGTGTTTTAAGTTCAAGCTTAAGGTAATCTTTATTTCAGTGCCCTCTTAATATATTAGAAATATAATATACAGATAAACATACATTACAATCTAAATTTATGTAATTGAAACATCACTGCCATTCCTGATGACTGGAATAATCCAATCTCTTTACCAATGGAGTAAGTTACATTTCCTCACAATTTATTAAGTGAATGACTTTAACCTATAAGAAACAAATGCAGCAGTTTATACACCGGTTGGTATCTCTGTTGCCTTCACAAATACCTGAGTAGGTTAAATAACTTATAAGAATCGCAAACAGCAGGCAAAACTTTTTCTCCATTACAGAAAGTTGTATTCTTTTTCTCTGGCAAAGTTCAAAGAAGGTGAGCATGAAATATTTAGATTTAGTGCAAGACCAGTTTTCCCCCAAGTAAGAGACAAAACCAGAAGCACTCAAAATCTCATGTTTTTATAATTAAGTCTGTTCTAAGTACATTCAAGAGAAAGACAACCTCAGGTCATTGAGAAGAAACTGGAAACTCAGATAAAGGTCTACATCACCTCCCATGACCTCAGTCAGGGGGGAAAATTGCAGCATGTATAAGAAAAAAATCATTAAAAAGTGAAATTCCTAAAGTCATCCTCACACCGTTAAACCAAAGTTACACTGTAGTGTCTACTTTGTGACAACCAGACCTTAAGGATTCATTTGACAATCGGAGTCACCAGTGGATCCGGGAAACCATTCTAACTAATGGCCACTTTCCTCCTGTCTTATTGTTCAGCACATTGTTAGCCATCACATTATAAGCCAAACACCGTTGAGCCAAAATGACCATCTGTCGAAGCAGTGCTTAATTGAAGACATGGCTTCTTCCAGAACATTGTGGAAGCCATGAATTTCTTAACCTCCCAAACCAAACTTGTTTTCCTTTGTGCACATATCTGCCACCACTGTCCCAGCATCCATCCATCCATCCATCCATCCATCCATCCAACCTTCAAATACATTATAAAATAAACTAGCCCATCAGTTATGTCTTGTAGACCCATCCATCCATCCATCCATCCATCCATCCATCCATCCATCCATCCATCCATCCAACCTCCAAATGCTGGGCTGTTGTGGTCTTTAATGTTAATTTGTTTATACAATAATGTAGCCCATCAAACCCCCAACATAACACACAAAAGCCTCTGGGGTGACATTCACTTATTATTTTGTGACATATTTGGAATAATTATTTATTAATTGTGCTTTAAAGTAGAATGCTTCATAGCCAGCTAGATTTAATCTCATTATTAATATGCCTTAATAAAAATGTAAATGTGGAAGCCATCTAATTTATTTAGAAATTAAATGTTCAGGCCCAGCAGGTTTTTTTAACTAAGACCACAACGGTACCTTTCTGCACCACTCAGCTGCCATGTCTGAATGTGTCCCTGAATTTGATCAATTCACCATGTGGCAGAAAATATCACCAGTCATGTGCATCTCCTCAGATCTGGGATCTATTTATCTGAGACAGCGCTCAGGTAGCTTTACCTGTGAGACTTCCTGCCAAAATAATTTATATCATTTGCCCCCTGACTAAACTACTGCATGAATATTCACATTTGTAGATTTTGTCGTCAATTTTTACTGCCTAATTTTAGATGTTTTGTTCTTTGGTTACAATATGTCTGCTTTGCAGTGGTTGTTCTTCTCTATTGTCTTGTTCTTCCTGCTCTTTTGCAGAACTTTACTCTGCCACCTTCTGCATGATAATATTGTCTGTTAATGTTGTTATCCTTATCCTTTTAGTCCTTTTAACTAAACTTCAAATTCCTCTTACTTGTACTTGGTGATAATAGATCTGATTCTGATTCTGATTGATGGGACTTGAATTTTCAAATCACAAACATGCTGACAATATTCTGCTTTGGATTGTCTGGTCGTCTGCTCCTTTGCAGAAACGCCGCGTGATATCCGTTTGACGGAGCAGCCGGGTGCGAAATGTCACGTTGTTATCTAGGAAGCTCCCTGCTTTCATGGTCCAATTACTTCAGAATGTGGCCCTTGAATCAAACGTCGTCTGAGGATTCTGGACTCGGCATGGGAACCTCGTTAACCGCTTCACACCACTGGGCCAATTAGGTTCCAGCCCTTTAATGATCTTACCGAAAGAAGCGGTGTGAAACAGCAGCCCGGAGTGCTGTGCCAGGGGAAGATGTGGCCCCTTCACTCCAGGCTTGGTGCTTCCCAGTAAAAAGATCTCATGGTCCTGCAGGACAGGGCACCCAGAACTTTAGCAATAGCACAATCAGTGCAATCAATTCTCGGGCATCCAGAAGGACGACCTGAGGATGTCAAGGTGCCTCATTTACCCCTTTTTTGTGCTACATTCTCCCAGAACGATGGAGTTAAACTATCCGCCCATTATCGAGTCGAGGGTCACAGTAATCCTGAAGCGCAGGAATCGCTGTGACTGGATATCAGTTCATCGCAGGGCAATTCAGATACACCAGTTCACCTAACTACGCGTCTGGAGACTTCGCACACGAGCACAGGCAGAGGTGGGTGTGGGGTTTGGAATGATAGGATGCAACACCTGGAATCGATAGGTCACCAGGTCCAAATTCCAGGGTAGGCAGAGTGATTTTACTGTTGGGCCCTAGGGGCAAGTCCCTCACCCCCACCCTGCCTCAGGCACCGTCTGGCCCATTCTCTAAAAAAAGAGCATCTGCTAAATAAATAATGTGTAATATTAAAATGGTGGGGGGTGGGGGGATTGAACCCACAATGCTGGAGGTGTACAGTGCTACCCACCAAGCCGCCATGAAGACCACCGCTCACTTATCATCAATCAATTGTGTATTTAACACACTCATATATCAACCATGTGCATGAGTATGCAGATAGAGTCACAAGTGACACCTCGCATCCAACCTTTGATGGCCTCCCAGATCGGAGGGAGTCAGTGCACCGTGGAAGGGGCAAATTTGCCGTGGTCTCTGTGGGTCGGCGATGGCTGCGGATACGTACGCCGCTCCATATTCAGTGCTGGGATGATAAAACGGTCTGTCTGGCTGCTGGTGATGCCAGAATCAATGGGATCCATGGTACGGCCTGCCTGGCTGCCTACTTGCCGGGCCAAGGAACACATATTTCTCCAGGGGCTGTTGCGGGAGAATGAATTATTATGGGCCTTGGCAGAACTGGTTAAGTAATACCTCACGCTGTGCCATAAATTACACCGATACCTCCTTATCGATCCTGTTGACATACTGGACACGCATTACGGATGACAGCAGATGGGAGGTCCAGGGTGTAAATCCAAATGGATCTCGGGCCCTGTTGTTGAGGCTGGTCACTCATGCCGGATTCCCACTAGGCAGGTTACCAGTTGCATGGGGAGGGAGTTTGGACACTGCAGCCTAACGCACAGGCAGAGTTCTGGGGTGTTAAATACATTCATGGTGAGTCACGCTGAAAACTGGCAGTGTTTTCCTTGCCCTCACACCGTAAACGTGATTAAGTGCACTGCTTAATTACATTTTCACGCTGTTTCGCTGCCAAACAAGCATACACGCAGGTAATGTTTCATTTTTGCCAGACTCTGGTGCCGCTTGGAAGATTCGGCTTGTCCATTTCCGTGGCAATGACCAGTGGAGGTGAAACCAGAGCAACAAGAGCTCTGCCACCTTACGGTGATCTCAGAGCTCGGTAGCAAAATCCGTAAAGGGATGGAGGAGGTTCTGTGCCTTTTCAGGACTAAAATGACTCCCTTCACAGAGATTCTAATAAAAGTTTAAGTCCGGATGCCGTCCCTGTTGACTGAACTTCCCGGTTGCCATTTCCAGCCAGCACAAAATCTGCGTCAGAGCTCATGGGTGAAGCCTCATGAGACGTATCCCAGACATCATCTTTGGAGATCGTTACCCTGCAGAGAGTAACCTTCCGACAAGATCTCACATGGTTTCATTTTCACCAATCAGTGTTCCTTTACTCTGTCAGTTGTGAGCCACTACTTGAATATCAAAAATGACAATTTAAACCTTAATGCCAGCTAGGGTTGACAAGGAGCTGGGACCAGAAAACTAATGCTCAACAAAAAGGCCCCAGCAGATTAGCATCAGAAATCACCTCCGACACCAACTTCTTTTTCCTTAGCTCCACCCCCCCAGACAGTAACAAACGATCCGGCTGCTAACAGAAATCACGCTGCCAGGATGGATGGCCTTTTCCATCACAAGATCCCAACCTACAGATGCATGTAACCATTCCTTGTTTGGAGGTAATGATCTCTCCCATCCTTGTCGGCTTCAAAGCTCCCTCTCGGAAAATTCCCCTTAAAGGACTCGGAGGGACAGCATTCCGTTAAGAAAACAACCATCCGTGCCATTATTCTAACGACGTATGGATCAGCAGCGCCCCATTAGCGTTTGATGCTCATTACGGGACCGGGAGAACCAGTCTGGATCCCCTGCGCGGCCCTGCACTCCCCTGGGGGGCCGGCGTCAGACCCTTTGATATTATTAATTACAGAACAATCTCTAGCCACAGTACTAACCCAGCATGCACTGCTGAGGCTAACCCCCCCATGCCGCCGCAGGCGGGATGGAACAGCGTGAGGTCACTCAGATACTCCAGTAATTCTCACGCCTGTTCCTCGGGGGCCAGACCTTCTCTGGTTTCCCTAGATTATTTAGTAATTAATTACCATCTTTTCTGAGACCATATTGTACTCTTTTCCACCCTCTATACTGTATAGACTGACCACCCTAATATATTTAATGATACAAAGAATTCCTAAAGTCTTCTTTATTAGCAAAGAAAAGTACCATAAAAACAGATTCACTAAGACGGTGGTGTGAGATGTTGTGGGGCTGCAGGGCAGAGGGCAGCGCTGGATATTATACAGTTTATTTTATGACTCAGAAGGTCCTTCTCCTGGGTCCCTTTCTGCCTGGTCTGTTTCTTTAAGGTCTTACAGGTCATTGTGAAGGGTGTGATTCTCATTTCATGTCGTTCTTTAATTCTACCCATTACACAGTACCTATTATTAAATGTTACTTTATTCCTGTCTCTATGCAATAAAGCTGCATTAATTATTTTTTTCCCCTGTTTTGTGAGCTGTGAGATACACTTCAGGCATGATTGTAACATTTATAACTGTTTTGTCAAGTCTAAGAAATGCAAACCAATATATTTTTTTCCCAATATATTCTTTTTTAGCCTGTAAGCCTCGTCTTTCAGTAAAGGGCACATATGAAATTTGCTCAGTAAAACCAATTCAATTATGCAGATAACAGTTCATGGGAAAAATTACTACATTCAGTGATAAGACAAAGATTTTATGGTGCTTTTTGTGTCATTAACATGTGAAAGGCCACTTTGCAAGGACACAATCAGATGCTTTATTCCATTAACCTGGTGTTAAGTCATGACTGTAGCCTTTACTAGCAGGCTGTTCTGAAATATTAACGTTTATATTGATATTAGCTGAAACATAGTTTTGGAACAGACAATAATAAATGCTGAGCTACAAGAGATCACTTCAAAATAACAGTATAAATTGGGGGGGATGGAATACATCCTAAAATGGCAGCTGCCCCCCCCCCCCCCTTTCAAGGACGCTGAGGTTTACATGAGACCTCTGAAGCAGAGGATGCAGAAGCTATCGGAACAGTGATGAAGGAGCTGAGGGACGAGCTGACGGCAGCAAGCTTTCTCCTTCACGGGGGGGCACAGGGATTGGCACCAACCCCCACAGACATCTGTGCAGTACAGTCAGTCCTCAAGATGGCTGAAGGAACACAGTGCCCCGCCTGGCTTAATCAAGGACTTCTGTTCCGAAGAAGCCAGCGGTTAATGACATACGCAATATTGATATGCAACATACTGTGGATATAACACCCAATACGTCATTCATTACACTGACATACTGTCAAATTATTATTATTACTTTAATATTGGTTTGGCCTCCATAATTTTATATGATTTAGTAAGATTTAAATTTTTTTATTCTAGTACATTTTTGTTGCTGTACAAATAAATCATAGCATTCCCAGTCATGATGAAACAGCATAGTCTTCTTACACTCAGACACATTAAGCACTTAAATAATCATAATCAGCGTAATAATAAGTCTGGCCTTGTAATTCCTGTTTCTTTAAGCATTATTAAAAATGACTGTATTTACGTACAGCTTTAATCATTTAAAATGATTCTGGACTGAAGATCCAGCCAATGGAAGCCTTGTGTCTCCTAATCAGTGCTAAAACTCCCTGTTTAACATGTGCTACTTGTTCGCATTCAGATCCCACCAACTTTATTTCCATTATTTATGGCTGTGATCAAAAGAATGCGACTTGATATGTTGCTGCAAAATAATTTCCAGTTCATTCTCAGTAGTGGACCAACATTTTCTTAAAATCGTTTACTAATTTACAACGTCATTCAGACCGACCATCCATCCATCCATCCATCCATCCATCCATCCATCCATAAATCCATTCATCCATTCATCCTCCAGGTGCTCATGCTGGTCAGGCTTGTCATTCAGACTATTCAAGATGGAAATATTTAAAATTCATAGTAGTATGGTATTCAAAGAAAATAACAGTAATTGTAATAAGAGTTATGTATATCTCTTTAATTATCTATTTAATAAGCAGACCATTCTTGGTATCATCGCTGCAAATGAAAATGTTATATCACTTTTCTTCCGCTCATGTCCTGCCATGCTTTCCCCTCTGACATGACTTCCCCACATCCAAAGCTCTGCCCAGCTCCCTCTTTCCATCCCCACATCTGTTTTTCTTCAGCTATCGGGCTGTTATTCGTAACCCACGGCGATTCAGTTACAGCACACCCTTAAATTAGGCTGGCCTGCATCGTGTAGCCCAGGCCTTGCCAGCCCAGCGAGCTGTCGAATCCCCGCGAGCGTCTCCGAAGTGCTCGTTTTATTGTCATGGCCTGTAGAATTCCCAGACAGAGAGCCAGAGAGGTGGTGCCAACTGTGCGTGTCACAGCATCCGTGTCTAATTTCCAGAGCTGAACCACGAAGGACGTTTCTACAGCCTGGGTATGTTTTAAGAGGTCTTGTGCCTGCTGTTCTGTAATGTGATGAAACAGAATAAGGTTTGGCTCAGTGTCAGTGGACACATAGTGATGGTTATCCTGCTGAGATTCCGTTTGAGAGGAAGCTCCGCCATTCCTCTGCCCAGGACCTCTGCTGCTATACGCTAACTTTAACAGAATAACATGCTGAGGGTTGGTGTCTTTAGCGATGCCCTGAGACATCATCTCGTTCTTGTGAGATCATCTTACCTCATAACTACATATCTTGAACTAAACAGATACCTGATTAGCCAAAGACCAGCTAAATATTTGTTTAATATATATAGAAAGTTATTCTGAAACTTCAAGTGGGCTCTTAGTCCAACTTAAGTAGAATGGAGGGCTGCCAGAAACATGCCTTTTACAATGAAATTCCAGTTACCCACAATAATGATATGCTGAACCAGCAATAATAACTATGAGTTCTCACTTATAGGTGCGAGTTTGCTAGTTAAATGCAGACCATTTAAAGAATAATGAGCACAGATGTTATAATTTGTTATAATAAACGTCTAGAAAAATATCCATCCGTTCTTCCATCCATCCATCCAGTGAGCAGTACAGGGTTGCACTGGAGAAAGAGCAAAGGTCCCAAAAAACGTACAGGTTGACCATACATTCACCAGGAGAACCAGATTAGACCATTAGGCTATTAGACTGGTGAGCATGAAAGCACAAGGATCAAGGAGAAACCCCAACACTGCAATCTGTCATTCCAGTGCCAAGTCTGTTCATCACTGGATACTTCAGCTAGAGCTGCTGTTTCAGGTTCTTGGCAGGATATGACCTCTGTAAAATGACTGTATACATATGTTCACATGACCTTTCATGGATTCTCATAGCACATGTAAGCATAATTCATATCATTCTGCAGTTAGTTCTCCCAGTGTACCGACAATGTCCCTTGTAATGGATATGTAAACCAACCCCAACCCACCCCCCACTCCAACACAATTGAGCCACATAGCATGTGACAACAGGCCATAACTGTATATTTGATCAACCGTGGGGGGGAGTGATGGTGATTTATTGTTCTGATTAATTCCACCTGTAATTTATCCTCCACAAAATGCATGGATTATGAGTTGTGTGACATGGTTATGTTCCCCACCGCAACCACAGCTATAACTTTTGAGGCAGGAACAGGAGCGTACATCTCAATAACCATTCCGCCAGAAACATGTAAACAAAGAGAGGTTCCTGACACCATGTACAACGGAAAATCATACCATGTGAATAATTACGTGCTTCACATGTACTTTTATGAGCATGGCATTAACACTTAAATTCCTGAGGGAAGGAAGACAGAAGCAAGTTTAACAAGAGTAGAACCTCTGCTCTGGACTTGTTTAATGTTCAGCTGAACCTCCACCTGGGATTTGTTTAATCCGTAAGGCATTATCTATCTCCTGCACAAAGGATCTTATCGCTGTCAACTGAGAAGAGCATTAATGATCTTTCAGGAGGGTTAAAATCCAACAGCAGTGTAAAACTGACATGGATGTTAATAATGCTGTGCAGCAGGGGAATCTGAGCAGGTATTGAACACTCTCTCTGCTCACGAAAAATCTTCACCGCCCCCAAAGATTAGATCACATTCCAACGATTTCTCCCAAGCCGTTAAAATCGGTTGGTCTGTTTGTGATTTCAACAGAACGCCCAGGAATAGGCCCAGCCGCATTCGGGTCGCTAATTGCTTGCAGTGGGTACGAGGAATCTGACAAAGAGCTCGTCGTCAAGACAACATGATGCACAATGAACTGGGAAGTGGCGGCAAGCGGGTCTGGGAATTTGGAAATAGATGAAGTAATCCTTGTACAGTGGCTTGTACCGTCATTCTAGTCTTCATCACTTTCTGTGCTGGACTGGTTCACGGTGTCAGGGAGATACATGGCTCTTCAGTAAACACTATAAACAATACAAACACTGCTAACACAGAGGGCACTGCTGCAGCAAGTAGATCTAGCTTCTGTGTTTTCATTCTGAGATGGTTTTAAAGGGCCCTCAGGCACTCCTGCTCACGTCTGTGCCCTAATCTGTGTCTGTGTCCGTGTCTGTGCCCTAGCCTGTGCCCACGACCGTGCCCTAGTCCGTGCCCGTGACTGTACCCTAGTCCGTGCCCGTGTCTATGCCCTAGTCTGTGTCTGTGCCCTAGTCCGTGCCCACGTCTGTGCCCTAGTCCGTGCCCGCGTCTGTGCCCACAACTGCAGCTGTGTTTGTTGAAAAGCTTTCCCTGCTATCTAACAAAGTCCCCCACACCGGATCTGCTATGGATTTGCTGGGAGGGGTGAATGTCTGCTGGGAGCATCATCAGCAGCATCCCAACGCTCTCTGGTAACGAGCGCTTAATAATTACTGATAGACTGCCTGCAGATACATTAAGCGGATTGGCCAGCTGTCATGCGCTACCCACATGGCACGCTGTGTTGACTGTCAGCATAGCGCCCCCTGTCCCCTGGGGGCAGCCAGAGGACTGGAAAGGGGATTGCAGGTGTACTGGGAGTGAGCTTTACCTTTTATAGGTTTCTAGAAAAAGAGTTTATAGAGTGGGAATGGCTCAGCATGGAAGGGAAAAGGTTATAAAATGAAAAAAAAAAATCATGAATAAAAAAGAACTGAAAATTCTTCCAAAATAAAAAACTGGAATGTGTGCATTTGGGGCAGAAAAAAAAATGTTTTAATTTTTTAATCAAAAATTAATTAGTTAATCAACAGATACCCAACCCTATGCATATAGCTCACAGGCGTCTACATTATTATAAGTATAATATCTTAGTAAATGAACTAGTTACAGTTATAAAAAGCCTTTCTCTGGAGAGCACACAGCAATGGCCTGTGGCCTCCGGTCCAGCCTGTTAAGCACCTTCACTCACTAACGTGTTACCTAACGACAGTGTGAGATGGCAGCAGCCCCACGCCTGCGTGCTGCAGGGTATAAATATGCAGACGGCGTTTCAGCAAACATGGCAAAGAAAACTCTTTCAAAATAATCCAATAAATGGTCTATCGATGCTATCTTTTTTCACATTTCAGCAGTCGGAGGGTATTAATGGCCAACCTCCCTCAACATAAGTTCAAAGACCCAGCTCCCCTGTACCGGGTAGAAGTCTAGAGGTGCAATACCATCTTCGGGGGCCCCTGTAACACCAACAGGTCTGAGCAAAGTTCAAGTCATAGATACCTTTAAAACATCATCTACTGTAAAACATGTGGAAGAGAACAGCTTTTAGAAACATGTCGTAAATTATTAGAGCTACCAAGTCATTAAGAGTGTAGCAAATGTACACTCTATTTCACTGTAAAATTAAAACGTTCCAACAGGTGGCAGTATGTTACGTATGGCCAAGAAAAACCCGATACTTATAACTGTAGAAGAAAACAATATAACTGCGTATGTTATAGCCAAACCGCATCCCTGGGGTAATGTAACTGAGGCAGGATTATGAAAGGATATTTCTTTGCCAACTGAAGCAAAGGTGAACATAATACATTTATAACAACCCAGATGGAATCAGGGGAGATTTTTCCATACCCCAGAACAGTTTTTTCTGTTTTTCCCACACTATAAGAAAACCTTTACTTGTTATTACCTTTTAAAAGGATTCTTACAATTAAAAGACAGGAATGTACATGTGAAGCATTTACGTGCTTATCGTGAAATGCTTACAGCTCGCCTGACTGTAGGAAAGCTGTTTTCCAACAGGCTTTAGAAGTGTGGTTGAATTTGAAAGCTCTTCTAGCATAATCTTTAATGTCCTCTTTGTCTTTCTGGCTTCCATTTCGCTTGACAGAATGTGTTTACGATGTTCTGCAATATTTCATTGGTTGGTGTCATTCTGAAGATAGTATATTACTATATATTGCTAATATTTTAAGCCATTTGTGTCAACATCATTCCTCTTCTCAAGTCTTTTTAGGCATTTTGTCTGGGTTCATGGCCTGAAATTTATCCACCCGTCTTTCCATCTATCTTCCACCCTCTTATCCTGGACAGGCTCTCAGGGGTCTGAAATTTAGCACCGTGATAATTGCTGTCAGACTGACATCAGAGTCACAGAGCAGGTGGGTTTAGTTCCTGAATATGACACTCAGTGACGGAAAACATTAAAGTAATCTCACTGCCCCCGACAACAAAACAAAAGGTATAATCGCTTTCCCGCGCAGGATTTCTGTAGAGTATTCTGGCATCCAAACTCTAAGCCCATTCTGCTGATGAATGTGTTCCTCTGAGCAGTGGATTAACCGTATCCAATCGTGCTCCCTTCCACTCCGCACCACTGACAACCCAGCCCAGGTGAGGGGAAAATTGAGCCGTAACTCACACATCCCGCCCCCGCAAGCGCGAACGAGCGGATATTTCATGCCATCCTCTTCCAGCAGCGTCTCTCCAGCTGATTAAAAAAGCCAATAAAACAAGCTGGGACTCAACTGCCGCGTGCACTCTCAGATTAGTTCTGGGTGATCTTGCTTCATTTCCCTACCGAAAACTCACAATTATACTTGTATCCTGGAAATAGCAGCCTTCTGAAATAGAGACCCAATAACACTAAGTATAGACTGATGAAATGGGTTTGCTGTAACCGATGACACATTTGCTGAATAAGAAATAAGAAAGTTTTTTATGCTGATGGTGGGAAAAAATACGACAAATACAAAAAGCATTCCGGTTGCTTTGCGGCAAGCAGTGAAATCTTGACTCATTATAATTTATTTTCATTCTTTACTGCTATACTGTGTTATACTACCTGCAAACTGATAGTATTTTTATACGTACAGGGCATTTAACCAAGTATATATTGTCTTTAGGAAAATGTTATTTACACTTGTAACCAATGGACTTCAAACGAAGAAGACACACACAATACATACATGGGTCTGGACCTTCGTAATTTGTAAACAACTAATTATAAAATTTGAGCTAAATATTAATCCAAATAAAACATTAGGCTAACGGTATTAACGCAATTGACGAGAACCACCCCCTCTCACCCCCGGACCTCACTATTTTTCAAACCCTGCCTGCGGCCCTGATGAATGTGTGTATCATATACCTCCCCACCCCCGGAAAGCATACTGTATAAACACAACACAACACGAATACATGCTGCCATCTCCCATCCAGTTGGTCGCAGCCTGCACGCTCAGATTTTTATTCATAGCGATCTAACAGGCAGAAGCCACGTCCGGCGCGCCGCAGGTGAGCCTCCCTGCCCCGTCATTCCCGGCTCCGGCTCCTCGGCGAATGTGCAGCATTCTTGAACTGTCCAGATTCATTAACGTCAGCGGCTTCCCCGGCAGCGTCCTGTCACGGCGGCGGAGCCGGAACGCGGCGACTTGTCCTTTATCGGGGGGGTCCGCAGGGTTGGGGGAGCTCATTCAATTCACCAATCTATCGCGGCTAATTGCCTGCACTGGGAGGGTCTACAGCCGCTGGGAAAAAACCCGCTTAAAGAGAGAATGAGACAGAAATGATCAAGCAATTATATATATATAAGAACAAAAGAGGCTTCCAGAGGACAACAGTGTGTTATCCACAGGTCAGACAGGGCAACCGGACGGGAATGAGCGTAGTCCACTAACCGGCCGACGCCATCAAGCCAGAGGAACGCTGTGCGGATAGTGAGCCAAAGACGGCTATCGGACACTGCGGACCCATGATACATATCAGTCCATCTATCCATCAATTTTCTGTTCCCGCTTCTCCAGTAAAAAAAACAAAACAAATGAGACACAAACAAATGACTAACAAGAATATTTGTCAAATGTTATCACTGATTTTTAAAAAGGTATTTCTTAAATTCCTAAAAATGAGACAGTAGATTTACAAGAGAGGAAATCAGCAAGCATAGTTCTCACAAAAAGAAAGGATTCCTAAGTTTGTTTGGAATTTAAGAATGTAAGTGAAAAAAATAAAATTTAAATCCGTACTCTTTCTTATTCAATTACGATCATTTAAAAGCTTTTTTATTAAGATCATTTAAAACCAAACGCCACTTTTTTCCTGCGCGATACAAACGTACTCTCAAGGTCATCTCTAATTTGAAGTGAATGTCAATTTAAATATTCATAGCTGACCTCTGCTCCCGTTAACTTGCGCTCACAAGGAGAGGTCGTTACTGTTGGGTTCCTGTCACTTAAACCAATTGAAAGGCTAGCTGATTAGCCACAGGGATAAGTGCATGAAGAAAAACTAGTTAAAACCTAAACCTGACACTTTAATGAAGAACTTATACAGAAATGGGAATTAGGGGTCAGATTTAGAGTTTTTTTTGGTGTAAAAAATCTTTTCATTTATATATATATATATATATATATATACACACACACACATTTTTTTCTAAAGAGATGTAATTTGCATTGAAATCTGGAGTGGTTTTTGCATCAATTAAGTCGTGGCTCGAGGAGTCCCCTGTTCTATCGATGCGTGTAATGCTGGGGAACGGCTGTTAACAAGATATTTTATGACCTGGAGAGGGACCCCAGCTCTTTGCTCGTCGTAAAAGGCGCAGCCCGCGGCCGGAGCGCGCAAGCAGAGCCCTGACAGACACGCCTGATAGCGGCTGCAAAGGCGGCGACGAGCCTTTCACTGCACCCAAATGAGGTTTATGTGTTTTATTATTAACTATGCCAACTCGGCTCTAATCACACTGCAATATTAATGCCTGTATTCCAAAAAGACCTTCTGTCAATGTTGTTCTCCTCAGTGGGATTTGGTACTTAAGAATATATACGGCAAGTATGTCAGCTTTGAAATATGCACAAAAAAGAAATCCTCCAAAAATGAGGACAGATTTGGCGCATAGACAAAAAAGCCTGAAAGGCGGAAGGACTAGATGAATTCCTAATGCTGTAACATGTACAAATATGCATTTTGTTACGCGCATACATGGAATTTAACAAGAGATCCTGTGCATATTTAGGAAGTAGCATTTTCTTAACTAAACCGGAGACATCCTGCACTTGAGAAGGTATCTTAAAGACACTGCGATGGTTGCACCCGGAGCGTCGGGACTGCGTCTGGCAGCACAGATCCGGCTGCCACACTGAGCATCATACTGACCCAGATTCACGTTAACTCCATCTGCCCATTAACATCACGCTTCTACTCCCCCCCCCCCCCCCCCCCCCCACACCCACCCAGCACCCCCCGCACCCCCCCCACCCCCCCACCGAC
>JAABNY020000032.1:18261314-18291144 GCA_015164015.2 Brevimyrus niger
TATCTCTGTCTTGATTAGATCACCTTGCCCTGCCGGCGCCTTAGTCAGTTTCTTATTTTTATTAATTACGGCCTTATAAAATTATTCCCTCAATACACAAGACAGGCAGAACTTAACAGTACAATCAGGAATTAACATGAGGTAACGCGGGGGGCATGGTATACACGAGAATCGTACGAGCCGGGTGTGACAGAACCCCCCCCTCCCAAAAGGCGCGCAAAACCAAAATCATCACTGGGGAAACAGGACAGAAACACAAAACCAGGCACACCAGAAAGGGGGAACAGAGGGCACAAAGAATGGAGCAACAGGGTGAGGAGTGAACACAGGAGACACAGAGGGAGAAGTAGTAAAGACAGGAGGGACTAAGGGAAAGGAAGGAGGAACCAGGGGAGCCAGAGGGAGCCAAGGTGGGCGACGGGTGGCGGCCGGAGGGGCCGCAGGCACTGGGAGGCAGGGGTAGAAGGAGACCACGCAGGGGACAAGGAGACCGGGTGAGGGACAGACGAAGGGGACAAGGAGGGAGTCGGAAGGGCCACCAGCAAAGGGAAGGAGAAGGGGGAAGCCGCAACTAGTGAAGGTGCTGCCACAGCTGGCGAAGGCGCCGTTCGCTGACGCACCAGTGCAGGGGGATCCGCAGGTGACCGACGTGGAGTCGGAGGCGGGACCAAGGCCGGGCAACGAGGCAGCGGAGGGGGACCCGCAGGTGACCACCGACCTGGAGCCAGAGGTACCCTAGGCGTGCACCAAGCCCCAGCCAAAGCCCATGCCAATGAGGGCGAGCCAGGGGGCAGGGCGGGCAGGACCACAGTCCTGTGCCAGTTTCCCCTTCCCTTTCGGGATACAGACAGGTGGGGCAATTGCTGGAATCGGCCCAGTCGGGTCAAGGGTAAAAAGGTCAAAAGGGAAGTCCCCGAGGGGTCCCATTCGAGCTCCTCTTCCACGGAGGTAGAAGTGGTAGTCAAGCTGTCTGGGACCTCCTCAGGGACTAGGACTGGAGCTGGGGGAGCTGGAACAGACAGAGTCATGCAAGAGTCAAAGCCTCGGGCGTGGAGGCAGGCGAGGCCACGGGCGTGGCAGCAGCAGCAGTAGCGGCTGGGGCTGCGGGCAAAGCGGCAGCAGCAGCAGCAACAAGCAGGAAGTCAAGCACTTCAGCCAGACAGAGAGTTGGGGCCTCCCGGAGAGGGTTGGTCCTTTTAAGGGGTCGTGGGACCCACGGGATAGTGTCCTTCACTACCCTTATCCCTGCATATTCCACAATTACACAATTACATTACAACAACCACAACCAATGACCGATCTAGCCATACTGACTGGGACACAGACTAAATACACAAGACAGGCAGAACTTAACAAGCAACAGGTAAGTACAATCAGGAATTAACATGAGGTAACGAGGGGGGCATGGCATACACGAAGATCATACGAGCCGGGTGTGACATCTATAAGCATCAGAACTCAAAAGTCTTGCCAAGAAATGTTTATAATGTGATTTTTTTTGCAATTTGTCAGCACCACTGAAAATAGGTTTTTGAAAAGTGTATGTTTAAATTAGATTTTAACAAAAAATAGAATAATCAAATTCTAAATTATCTCAGATTACTGGTGCTGAATAAAAGCACTTGTAGCAATTTGGGATATATGTTTTTTAGATAGGTGAGATATTTTACAGTTTTTTCAAATTGTTGGAATATTAAAAATCATTTTGGGAACAAAACTGCCAATTGCCAAAAGTCATTTATTGAATTAATCACTTGTTTGGTGAAACTTTAAACCGTGCTCACCTAGTTAGACACAACTTGCAGATCTCAGTCATCCTTCTTGCAAAACTTGAAAAACATTCTCATTCATCAAAACACATTTTGTGCTATGGTGAACTTTGATGCAAAATGGAAAACACAGGCCGCAGAAGTTAAGCACAGCCAGCACACAGTAGTCATTTAAACACAGTGACTCAAAACTGTTCTTACATTTCTAAACATTTGAAGAAGCCAAAGAGTAACTAGAACATAGAATACACGCCACAGGTGAATAGGAGTTGAATTTCGACGTCAGGGTACAAATGGAAGGATTCTTTCTGCATCGCCCAACAAGCAGTTGCACAACATTTTACTGTAATATGCCTTTCATTTGTTTACTTTTTGGCTTTTTACTTTACAGTAACTTTTCTGGAGTAATGAATATGGCAGATGTTACATATAAGTTATCAGTCAACTGTACAGTATACAAATATTTATGGCAGATGACTATACTTTTTTTTTTACTATAGTCTCGTGGCTTCTAATTTACATGCCAATAACAGTTTTGACTGGTAGTGTTTTCAATATTTTGCTGTAGTGTGTAATGACCATGTTCATTAGTGTTCATTTAACTGACTGGCTTGATGTGTGATCTTAAAGCAGTGTTTGCTTTTGAGCAAAGATAATATAGTTTTGAGAAGATTGATTTTGCAAGATGAGTGTAAGGTTTTGTGAGTTTAGCTTAAATTTTAGGGTTTGTGCTTAGTGGTTTGATTAAAGGAGATGAGATTTTAGGAAATGTGTTTGGCAATTCAGAGAAACTGTAAAATGTCAAGGCACGCCAGACTACTTTGAAAGTGGGTGTGAGGCCTCAGACTTGATCCAGAGGGTTACAGTAAATACTTATTGTTCTTTTTCTTTTATGCTCTTTTTGTGTCTGGTACTATGATGAAAAATTCCCAGTCTATCTATCTAGTGCTGCTTCATTATTCCATTCTCTTTGCGCAATGTACTGATGAAAAAACAGCATGATACTACCACCACCATGCTTGACCGTTGGTTCAGTGTTCTTAGGTTAAGAAAACAACCTCACCCTAACCCCTGCAAACATATCTCTTTTCATTGTGGCCAAGCAGAGAAGTTAATGACACATTCACACGTCATTGTGAGTACCTCCCCCCACCCTCCATGAATGTGTAGCCATCAGAAGCTTTTCAGACTGTTAGCCACACAGAAAGCAAGCACTAAGGAATGTGTCTGTTTTATTCAAGACCAGTACAGAACCATTTTTTTTTTCATTTTCCACTATGTCCACCTTTATTCTCCACAGTCAACTTTACTTTGTTTAAGCATGTAATTAGTCTGGGCAGGGACAACATGTAATCTACATAGACAGGAAAGGCACACAACCTCCTAGGACATTAGAGAAAACAAATCCAGCATCGTTTTGAAAAGTTTGAAATTAAAAGATAATTAATAACCTTTATAATATTGTTGATACCAAACACTGGTTTTATGGAACTCACAGACACAAACCTTTGACTTGAGTATAATTTAAATCAACAAAAATATCAGCAAAAAATATACAGATGACTTCATTTTTACAGTTCACATCATGCTATCTGCATTCTGTTACAGGTTTGTAAACCGTCTAATGATCACACTTGCAGTTCTTGTATTGTAATGATGAATTATGATATCGGTGATTGCTGAAAGAATATTTATTAAAAATTTTCAAGGCTTGTAAACATTCTATACAACAATGAATCTAACATAAATAAATTTATGTCAAACATCTTAAAACAAATGCTCAAATTTTCCAATTTACAAATTTATTCTACAAAATAATTTCTACCAGAGCTTTATGTTTTTTTTAAATTATGACCATTTTGCTTATGATTTTGTATGACGTCAGTACACAATACACAAACCACTTATGTTTAGTTAATAAAAGGCATGCCTGTTCCAGAAAATAAAGGGATCCATCAATTTTCTTCTCTGTTAACTATATTGCAGTTATGTTCTATTGACTAGCTGGATAGACACGGGTCTGGACACCAATGCCCCTCAGTACCAGTACATCCGTCAGGGAAGCTAGCAGATGTTTAGTAGACACAAAATTTTCCAAAAGATCTGGGTCATAAATCATAGGGCAGGACTTCCGAACCTGTGACAATAGGACACCTTCTGGATGTTGTTCCAGAAGGTTCTGAAGAGATTTCTTCAGCTTGGCTTTCGGATCATTCTCTACAGGAGCCGGTTCTGGTAAGCAAGCCCAGGATTCCGATGATGTTGTAACTAAAGGACGTACAGAATTGGTCTGTTTAATTGAGTTCATTGGTGTTTATCTTGTGAATAAGGTAGACACAGAACTAAGAAATCAGCATTTATAGGTTACTACTTTGAAATCATATTATCAAGCCCTCACACAAAAACAGCATCTTAATCTAGCGTTTTCCTTATAGAATCTTAATACTTCCAAACTTAAAAAAAATAAAAAGTTATGGCAACCTAGAATCTTAGCTATAATGTACAACTTCATTCACCCACAGATCAAGCTATACCAAACAGGTTGGTCTGGATTCGAGTCTGTTTAATTTATGCACAAAGAATAAAACTGAATGACGTACCCTTATTCAGTTTTTGCGTTTGATGCAGAAGAACATCTCTATATGATTTGGGTCTAGCTTCCATTCCAGGCTTTGTAAAACCTGACAAACCAAGCCAATGTAACTGAAAATTCAGCAATTAATCCATAAAAATTTATAAATTACAATGCGTATACTAGCGTTTTCCTTATAGGTTACATCCTGGTTAGGTGCTCGTACACACAGTAATATATAACTCATTGTGCATCAATAAAACATGTAAAATGCGGAACATATAGTCATATTAAACTTATAACAAAATTTATAAATGCAATTTCGAAATATATTTATTGATTATAATTAAATCATACCTTTGTCTGGTCCGATCGATCTTCCGCTCCACGTTTAGTAAAGCTCCGCACTTTCGGTTTCGTTTACGCTGAAACCGGTGTATTTACATGCTGAGTCTATTGTGGTTTTTCCTTCCCAGCCAATCAGGAGTTGCATAGATTTTCAGTCTTTATTGCAACAGCGACGTGACAACCAAGGCCGGATACTCTGCTGTGTTGGCTTACCCTGATTCTTACACACTTTTCTTATCTCTTAACAGTTAACCGTAACAAGGCATGTCCTAAGCTTTCACCACTATTATGTTCTTCTCTTTTGGGGTTTTGGTATTCCCCGCCCACGTGGGATTCATCTATCCATCCATCCATCCATCCATCCATGCATATTCAGGTACTGTGGGACATCTGGTAATGTGGATCAGTTTAGCTTTGACAAGTTTATTTCCTGGCAGTAGTAGATCCAGTCGGAATAATTGTTATTGAGAGTTGGATTAAAAAAAACACAACATGATTTTATTGATCTGAGGTCACAGTTCGGGGCGTGGCAAGCATTTTTCAGGAACATCCCTCAGAAATCACCGGGTAAGATGAATAAAATGTGCTTTTGATTGTATTTGTATTATAAATTACCGTTATAAATTTGTTTTAAAAAATAAATTACCTAATTTTAATGGAATTACATCTATGATATACTAGTGGATTAAAATAAATACTTTTAATTGACAGTTGTATTTAATGTTGTAAATAGTGTTATTTTTCATCTGCCCCACATTACCAAACTAATTAGGTAAAGAAGAACAGCATGTTTCACGTAATATGTCTACCAAGAAGAGAGAAAGTATGTATTTGACCGGATGGAGTTCGAACTCCTAAATATATTCAATAAGTATACATAATGTACAAAATATAAATAATATTTATTTATTTATGAAATGGGAAAAGATGCCAGCTTGAATTTGTTCAATTATTTTAGGGCACGATGGCACCAAGTTAGAAAAGTGAAGGGACAGAGACAGCTCAATACATGGAGTGAAGAAGGTATGGCAAGAGCGGGAGTGAGAGCCAGCAACCAGGACAGGAAAAGCTGACGCTGAGGCCTTCAGCACACGGGCCTGGAATGTGTCGAAATCTACACTTCAGCGCGGAGTGAAGGGCGAGGTTCAGGGTGATGGGCATTGAATATGGAGAAATCCTGTATTTACTAAAGAGGAAGAAAAAAACATAATCAAAACCTTGTTATAAAAGGGGTTTCCAAAGAGAATGCCAGATATGCAATGATTAAAGAGTATATAGACTTGTGTCTTGGCTGCTAGGAGCAATACATTTTATTTTTGTCTTTTGATGTGATAAGGAGACCGTGGAAGAAAAATCAAACATTAATCAATATTATGCAAATCATATACTAATTCAATGAGTAATTACTAATAAAACCTATGCTACTATTTATATTACAATTGTCAGTTGAAATTGTATATGATCATGTAATGATTGCATTATGATTTGTTACAGAAAAGTATGGTACTTTGCATTTAGTCTGTTAAATAGTCATTATTAGCTTGCACTTAGAAAACTAGGCTTTCATGCATAAAAGAGAAACGTATTTTGGTATGATAACTTATTATGCAAAAAGGACCGGATCAAGGTACAGACCTGACCAGAGAAGTAAGGCTGCTGCAAAATAAGAAACGCATGTATGTTAGGGGTCAAGGATATGAGTAAAGAGTAAGAAGAGCATATAGGGAAATTAAATGAAGAACTCAACTTGTTTGAACTGGATAATGAAACTACATGAGTGAAAAGGTCTACCTGGATGAAACCCGTCAACGGACAGTCTCATCCTGGGCACTCAGAGCCATAGAAAGCAGAATAATGTCATTAAATTCTGTGACAACAGCAGGTGAGTGGAGCATGATGCATCAAGCAAAGAGGATGGAACACACTTTTAACTTTGAAGTTAAAATCAGGTTACTGTACATATTCTATATAGACAGAAGTATTGGGACATATTAGTATTAGGAATTCAGGAACTTGATTCAGACTCCTTTCCACAGGGTTATGGGGTCAAGCACCTAGCCATGCAGTCAGGTTTACAAACACTTGTGAAAGAATGGGTTGTTCAGAATTGCTCAGTGAATTCAACATGGCACTATCATAGGATGCCACCTTTGCATTAAGTCAGTTTATGAATTTTATTCCCTGCTAGACATTCCACGGTCAAGTGTAAGAGGTATTATTGCTAAGTGGAAGTGTTTAGGAACAACAGAAACTCAGCCTCGAAGTGGGAGACGACAGAAAGTAACAGCGGGATCGCCAAGTGCAGAGGCATGTAGTATGAAGAAGTCACCAACACTCTGTTAATTCAGTAACTGCAGAGTTCCAAAATTACTCTGGCATTAACCCCACCACAAAAACTGTGCACCCCGAGCTTCATGGAATGGACTTCCGTGGCCGAGCAGCTGCATGTAAACCTACACTAACACTATGTCAAGCGTCAGACAGAGTGGTGTAAAGCACACTGCCACTGGACTCTGGAGCAGGGGGAAACATTCTGTGGAGGGAAGAATCACACTTCCATGTCTGGCAGTCTGGAGTCTAGGTTTGGCAGATGCCAGGAGAACATTACTTGCCTGACCACGTTGTGCCAACTGTAAAGTTTGGTGGAGGAGGGATAATGATATGGGGGTGTTTTTCAGAGGTTGGGCCACTTAGTTCCAGTGAAGTGAACTCCTAATACTTCAGCATACCAAGACATTTTGGACAAGTCTATGCTTCCATCTTTGTGGGAATAGTTTGGAAAAAGTCCTTTTTTTCTTTGTTGCAGCAAGAGTCTTGAAAGATCTTCACTCGCCCACATAGAGCTCTGACCTCAACCTCATTGAACCCTTTGGGGATGAACTTGAATGAAGACTGAGAGCCAGACTTTCATGTCTAACATCAGTGCCTGACCTCACAAATGTTCTGGGTGAGTGAGCAAATATTCTCACAGACGCACTCCATAAAATTGTGGGAAGCCATCCCAGTATAGTGGCAGCTGTTATAGCTGCAAAGGGGGGACCGACTCCATATTGGTGTCTATGGATTTAGAATATGATGTCATAAAATTCCTGCAAGCGTCCTACAGTAATACTTTTGTCCATATAGCGAATCTTGAAATCACAGTCAACACCATTATTAGCCTTAATAGCTTAAAATACACGGCATACTGTCTTGATGAATTACTATTAAAATTGCGGCTTAATAGACGGAAATGGTTCCTGGAAACACTTTACTACTGCTTGTATTATCTATCTCACTTGATTGTCATTTTTGACAAACACACTTGCTAAATATAAATGTAATTATCAACCTCACAGCCTTGCATGATCACTTTGAAAAGCCTTAGTTTTTTTTCTGTCAGTTTAAGCAGATTTTCTATAGGTTCGGTTCGGTTAGAACATCGCACTGTCCAGGGGTGCAGTAGGAGGCATGAATATCCTAGAAGATTCAGGGGGCCCAACACATTGTAGGAAACAAAAATTCTTTATAAACATGTAGGCCTATTAGTTATTTCAAAAGTTTGTACCTAAGTAATATTGACATATTGCTAATTAGTCTATTCATAAAGTGAAGGTCTTCCATTGAAAGAAATACTGGATGTTATTTTTAGCAACCTTTGTTTTTGATACACGTTAGCATTTTATTTGTTCTGTTGCTAAACATTCAAAATAGTTAGAATGGAATATTTCACCATCAGCAAATGTTAGTTATAAATGGCAAAATAGCAGTAAAATGATGAAGCACTAGGTCATTGTATTAAAAACTAAACAATAGTATTAAACAATAGTATTCAATAGTATTAAACAATATAATATAATTGGATCACTAAAATTTGTAGGAACCCTTGAATACATAAAAGTACAAAATTATATAATTTAAGTGCAGGCATTGGAGCCCAAAATGACATTTTGCCAGGAATTTCTGACTCCTCTGTGTCCAACTGTTGTTTTTCTGGAACATTCCCCATCTCCTTCTGTCAGTTTGATTTCCACCTCTGCAGTGTCGCAAGTGCCATCATTCCTCCTTGTTACAAGACAAGACAAATGATAGAATGTTATTATTTAAAGATACCTCAACTAGAGTATATGTAAGGAATTATAGGTAAATGCACCTGCAACCCTGAATAGGTCAAGTGGCTAGATAAAATGGATTCATGGAAGGATGGACACACATGCATCACATATGCTCAGTCTTTTTCCCCTTGAAGAAAAGATATGACCTGTTTACTACCAATTATTTTCACAACAAGCCATTACGTGCGCGTATTACGTGCAACCATGGCAAAGACATTGGTTGGTTGGTCTGATCTGAGTTCTGCAAGGAAAGTGAAAAGTTAAACAACTGTAAATGTGAACCTTACAGGGAATGCAGCTCACTTTGAATTTACAGCCACTGCAAAGTAATCTGACCTTGGACTCAAAGCACCCAGTTGGAAGAGGAAGGACAAGAAAACCTGACATAAAACCCACTTCCATTTAACAACACACTCATTTTCAGAAATACCACACGATTTCAGCAAGTGTAACCTTCACAACTCTAATAATATACTTATAAATTTTAAGTATTTTACACATACAGTTGACAGAAAGAAGCACTCTGTGGGTCCTGGAAGGTAACTGGACCATGAAAGAGATGATTTGAGATCACTGAGAAGCTCATTTCACTCAGTCGGCCCCTGGGGATACATTCTAGTGGGCAGATACAGGAAGCAGCCTTCGAGATACCGAGTCCCTCTGCACAATACACTCGCCCCTCCGAAGGAAGACTGGCCAGTGTGCGCCGGCAATCTTGTTTGTCCAAGGCTACAGATAAGGGTGATGTATTGCCTTTTGCTTTTATTGAATTCCAGAGGGCAAACTGAACGAAAAAGGCAAAAGGATAATAAGAAAAATAAAAATGTAATTATAATTAAATTTAAAAAAATGAATATATATATTTTTTTACTTTTTAGCGTGACAAATATTTACGATATTTAAAGTTTGGTCCTAAGATATAACATAACACCGTTTGAGAAAAACCGCTAGGTGGCACTTTTGTACCACTTTTTGAAGAGCTGTCACAATTTGATTTTCTCTAAAAAGAATTATGAACATGGGTGCAGTACTGTAATAAATTACATACTACTAAGTCCTACAGAAATATCATCCTTTGTGGCCATGTGGAAAAGGGAAGCTTAAGGAAACAAAAATAATTTATAAACATGTTGGGCTGATACTTATTTCAAAAGGTATTTGTACCTAAGTAATACTGGCATATTGCTAATTGGTGTATTTATAAAGTGATGACCTCCCACTGAAAAAAATACTAGATGTTATTTTTAGTAAACTTTGTTTTTGGTACACATTAGCATTTTATTTCTTCTGCTGCTAAATAGCTATACCGGAATGTTTCACTATCAGTAACAAATGTTAATTATAAATGGCAAAATAGCAGTAAAATGATGAAGCACTGGGTCACTGTATTAAATACTAAATAATAGCATTAAACGATAGTATTCAATAGTATTAAACCATATAATACAATTGCATTACTAAAATTCATACTGTGTGCATCAGCAAAACTGTATCATCCATTCACATCACATTGTACAATCAGTGCTACTAAGCAAAACAGTTTCATGTTATACATGGTGCTGTAAAAAAGACATAATTTTGTTCCCTTCTGTCTATTAATGACGGTAGATATACCCATTAATGACCGAAATAACTAACAAGAAAATAAAATATAAAACACAAAACAAAATGTCACAAAGAAGCAGCTTTTGTAAATGGATGGGTTAGCAATCTCTTAGTTGTTTTTATTATACACTGTACAAAAATTTATTTATGAATGTCTTTTTATTGCCTGGCAACTGTGAAAGTATTGCATCTGTCATCTATTGCTTTTAGAATGATTAGCAGGTATGCAGGTGCTCGTTCGCTGAAGAAACACAGAACTGCAAATTCCTGCTTTTCATGGATGCATGTCAGAGGGAAAATGAAAGTGAGTGTTTCCTGAGTGGACAGCCGGTACAATAAGTTAATTATACTGAAGACCCCAGAAAACACCTGCCTGGACCACAAAGCTGTGAAATAAAGCTGTGTTCTCAGACAACCTCCTACAACCAGTCACAGAGATGTTCTGTAGGAATTGAAATTCTATTCAGTGAGTCGATTCTCTCTGAACAAAAAAGATTCTTGCAGAATTGTTCATTGATTCATTCATTTCTGTGTCAGTAGGAAGGGGTTCCTTTATATTTAATACAATTGTATTCAAATATTAGCCAATATAATTAATTCACTTTTATGTAGGTCCTATTTTATGTGTTAAATAGGCCTAGAAAGTTAAAGTATATATAACACACACACCTACATCATTATTTCGTTGGGCCTATACATTTCACTTTATGCTAATTACATTCTCTTTCACACAACTGTACATCCGGTGGTGGGGTCACATGGACCACAGTGGACAAGCAGTGTATCATTTAGCCCTATTGAACAAAATAAATGAATCGGTACAGTGACTGAGATAATTTTATTCAGTTATAAGACGCGTTCTATACCTGACTATAGCTGTTTGTATGAGTTCTTGAATATAAACCAGATAAACTGTCGAGCCTACTTTTCAGTCACTCAGTGCAGGGTTTACGCCCATGAATATCAGGTGCAATGCGCAGTCCCGCGCTACATAGAGAGGCGAATCCCGGCGAATACCTACTTAGCGCAGTGAAAGCGTCGATTTAAATGAATCATACACTTCGCTACATTTTATGCTTCGTTAATTGCCCGTTCTCTCCAGTAGTAGACAGTAACATTTCACGCTACACGTTTTCTATCGTGTTTTTGGCAATTATAGTGACTCTCTGTTAAACGGTTTGGCAGGAAATGAATTTGCCAGTAAAGTATCCTGCTGCTCGGATCCTATTATTACTTGATATGAAGTTTAAACTCTTTATTTGACTCTTGGACTGACGTTAGAATGATAATTATTCTGAAAAAATGCTGTATTACCACCATCCTACCTCTTAAATTGTCGCAACATGCATTTTCTTTCGGAGCCTCATTAATAGCATACAGAGTAAAACGAGGCGCGATTATCTGGGCAATTGAACACACACGTCTAAGTTTTAAAGCTTGGACTCTTTCTCTTCTGTATGATTAACAATAAGCTGTGCATACATAGGACAGTCTGTCTAACTCTAACCTGGACCCATTTCCCAGAAGGCTGAAAAACTTCAGTTGAAGGCTGAACCCGGCAGTACAAAGCTGAATGAAAACAGATGAAGAGTGATTCGTTTGGTTCATTTACGGTTAAAGATGATGACAAATTAATGATTAAGCCAGTTGAGTATCTATAGCTATTGAAAAGATCAGGGGCTAAAGTCCGGTTTACCTGGGGTTTGACTTGGATTTGTTTTCGTTTGTGAAGGAAAATTGGCTTCCGGGCTAAAATACTCGGGCTATGACCTCGAGTGATCGGGCCGAACGACGCCCATGGATGAACCAGCAGATGAATGGCTGATCCGCACAAAGAGTCAGCCGAAAGCCGTAGAAATGCTTTGCTTTGTTCATCTTGTGTGAATGTGTAGAGATATAGTCGCAGCATAGGAAAATCTGAGGACAGGCACTCGCATGTCTGCTGTTAATTGGGCTATAAGTTTTAATATTTACATAAACATAAACAGCAAGATAAACTTAGATCGTCATCATGTGAATGGCTGATAAACTATTATAAGAATTAAAGCTTATGAGACAACTCTGTGACAGGCTACTGTTGAGTTGTGTTTTTCTTCGTGATGTTAATAAACGAACATAATGAATTAAAGACAGAGTGAATTAGGGATTTATCATCTGATTGGACTTAAAGGATACGCTTTCACAGATTTTTTATAAAATTGAAGTTATCCTTGTGGAAGCATATATGTCTCCGCAACGTTACTGCTTTTGTCGTATTGTGGGGAGACCCAGTCCCCACAATGTAATAATTACAAAAATGCATTTCAGATTGACTGGTGACTCTAAAGCTGCCTATGAATAATTCTGCCTCGCAGATTTACTGACATAAAGCTTCAAAATGAGGTAATAAATTAAAGCAGCATAATAGATCCAAATAAATTGTCCAAATAAATTGTGTCATTCCTGTTTCAGAAAAATAATGGAATAATAAAAAAGATAATGGGAATTTCAGTAGTGACGAGTCCAAAGTTGAAAAAACTCTCTCCAGGGTCTTTATCGACTCGCATTGCTGTGAGGACCCTTATAGGTGTGAAAATTGTGTCTTGCACATGTGTGAAGAGGACAGGATGGGGGGGGGGGGGGGGGGGGGGGGGTTGGTGCCGATTTGTCTGAAAAGGAAAAATAATATCTCAATGTCTTATTGTGCAGAAAATACTGCAGCTCACAGGAAAACAGCATCAGAGCTCTTTGTACATTCCTTTTGATTCCCTGATTTGTTAGACTGCTGACATCAAAGTATCATGTTTGGGTTGAAAGCACAGTTAAAATATCACAGTTAAAATATCACTTCAAAATCATGTGCCATGAAATCGGGGATGACCTGCTGAGCCTGTTAATTTCCACGTTACAGATAATTAATAACAATTAGGAAAAATAAAATGTATTGCCTGTTTCTTCTTTTAATATTATTATTTATGATATCATTATTCATTCCAGCTGTGAAGCTTTACATAATTCATTCTGCCTTCTTTTATTTACATTTATTACCATTATCCTTTCTAGTTTCAGTGCATCTTAGTAATATGAAATGTGTGCAGCATTGATTTAAAAGGCACTATAATAAATGCCATATATGTATATTTATTATTTCAAAATAACAACGATTAATTTGTCAGTACTTGGGATATGAGTAACACTACTAATTTAAATGCTGTAGGTTGTTTCTCACGGTTTAGCTGTTGTTTGTTTACACATGAGAGTATTATGGGTAATCAGGACAAGGTGGCATGGCGGCTGAAGAATGTGGAGCTTGTGTTGGAAGGTGTGTGGAACTTCCATGTTCTCGTGTTTTTGGGTTTCCTCCACTGAACTTATTGTTCAGTTAGGGTCAAAGCCATCCCCAAATTTCCTGCAGTGTTGTGTGTCCTCCAAAGGACTGGCATCCCGTCCTGAGCATCCCCTGCCCGCCTGGTGTCACCTGGGATACAGGCTCCAGGTCCCCTGTGACCTTGCCATAGTAGATGGCTGGATGGATACACAGGAAGACAAGACGCAGGACGGGCACAGAACACGTGGCTCAATGTCAATTACAGGAAGGACATAAACACAAGACAGAGAATGTTTCAGTCAGGAAAAAGAGATTATAAGTCAAGCCTGGACACCAGCACCAGGGAAAATAATCGAAGCTGCAGGATATGAAACGGGCATGAGGGAATCGGTGCAGGTTTGCTGGGCAGGGAATAAAAAATCTAATTATAATAAGGAAGAAAATGCTCTCAATCACATGACATTACTCCTGAGACAGCCATATCCCCATGGCTGCTTATTAAAAATACTGCCAGCCATTCAGCAATACACAAAGTATTAGAAGGGGCCCAAATATAGGTAATAAAGAAGAGATATTACTAGATAATTATTATCAATTATTTAATTAATTACATGAATGTCCGTTGGGGCTAAAACTGGAAACAAGCGCAAGAAGAAGAGTGCCGGTGTGACATGGACCGGGTCCGCCTGGGCTCGGGTGTAACCCAGGCGTAAAATGGAAACGGTAATCAGGCAGCTGACAGTAAATCCAGTTCCGTCTGTCAGCCGGGCCCTGTGCTATCATGCCTCTCCATTAAGAGAATGTCAAAAGCGATTGCAGAGTCTGCCCTTCAGGGGGCCCCGATGGCGAGATGCCACGGTACTGTCCTGTGGGGAGGGGGGGGTGCTCTGTTAAAATGTAAATTGCTTTTGCTGACCCTGCGCAGCGCGTCGCGGCGGACGGCGGCATCCGCTGACTCTCAAAGTGACCCCCACCTTTGGGATGTGCCCCATCCTGCCCGTGTTTTCCTTCATACCGTAATCTGCTGCTCATCCTTACATGCAGAGCAGGATTGAGGCCACACTGATGTTTTCTAAGTCAAATTGTTTTGTATAAGCGATACAGCTGATTTGATAAGAGCAGCTACCACTGTACTTTGGCAGTGTTTCTGCACTATGTGTATTATATTAGAAATTTATAATTTATCTTTCAGATGGCACTATAGTTACTGTACTGAACAACTGAATGGAAGATTCTGTAATTTTACATCAAGTGTTTATAAGTGACTGGCTATGTAGACTCACACCCAAAAAGTTGTGGGTTCGAATCCCATCCCCAGTTCTACTTATATGGAATTTGCATGGGTGTTCCTCACGTTCTCATGGGTTTCCTCCTGGTGTTAACGCAGGGCAAAAAAACTGATGTCCCTAAATTGCTGTGAGTGTGTGGGTTTGTGACCTGTGATGCACCAGCATCCCATCACCGTGGTTCTGCACCGGATAGGCTGTCCTGGAAGCTGGTTATGGATGTTATAGCCTCTTTAGGCACATTGTAATGAAGCAGTGAAACATGAAAGTAGATTTAAAACAAAAAACAGAGACTTTCAGAACGTACCCAGAGGGATGTTGCTCTTTTGAAAAAGTGGGTCACACGTTCTGGGACGTTGCACAATGAAAATTAGACAGCATGGTTTTAAAAGGTGGCTGTGCTTGTCACAACAAGCCATTTTAGGATGTTTAAACATGATGCAAATTAAAGCAACTAGGTTTCAGGTCTCCATCCACCCATCCATCCAGCCAGCTAAACCACTGACCTTCCTACAAGGGTTAAGATTTTTTAAAATCAAATATTTAGTATGATAAGCAACCTTTTTGACAAACAAGGTACACTACAATTGTAATGACATGCTTAGTTAAACTTTTTAATATTTAATAAATAAATTTAATATTAAATAAAATAAATGTTTTTTTTAAACCTTTATTTATCCAGGGAGATCTTTTGAGATCAAGATCTCTTTTACAAAAGGACCCTGGCCAAAATTGCAGTTTGTCAACAGAAATGAAAATATAAACGGAGACAACAGACGCCTACAATAACACAAAAATAAATATTAAAACGACTGAAGCAATGTATTTGAAAACAATTACACGAACCTAATTCAAAATGTACACCCCTTATCAACATAGATACACATCCACAGTGGCAGGTGTTTGAAGTCTTAGAGCCTAATGGAGCATATTCGATGCAGCCCGAACAAACATCAAACTGGCCTTGATAAACGTGGTGTTAATTTTGGGAACAAGTAAATGCAAACAATCACTAGACTTCAAGGAACAGGTACCCACATTGGACTGTAGTCAGGAATCACGGTTCCAGTTTGTTTTTATATCGAGCCCTGATTTCATCATGGCTTCCATGACTCAAGTGATCCCCCTTGCTCTCCCCCCCCACCCCCATCCCTCATTTACTGAGTATCCCCATCACCATCTCATATGCCATGATTTCAGCGGAACCCCATTTAATAGAAATTAAAACACCCACAAGGGACAATCAGGCAGCCAATCAAAAAACCGTGTCAGGAATGGGTGGGGCCACGCCCTTATACGGGCAGTCCGGGATGGCGGGATCGCTGTCAGGAAGGGAGACGCTGCCGTCCCACCCCTCCCGCAGTTCCAGAACTCTTCTGCTGATTGACAGCAGCTCCCTGACACCTGCAAACGATGAGTGATATCCCGGAGATCTGTGGTTTCACTATTCAGTGGCACCCCCAGTCGGCAATATAAATACGGTATTACCATAATACTGGTCGAGCACTGGCCAGCACCCCCACCCTCCTGGATGCCCCTAAAGCGGGACATCTGGAGACATTATTTCACCCACCCTACAATTTTATAGCTTTAGTTTTGGGTGAAAGACAGAACATGTCACATGACATCTGGCGCTCTATATTCACACCCCCCCCCCCCCCCCCTTCTTCCCAGGATGGCATCAGAGGGCTTTGAAATCTCCACCTACGATACTTCTTTTGCTCTTCTATCTCCCAGTCTCTGTTCCTCCATGCAGTCTCCTGCCACATCTCTGACTTAGATAAGTGTACCATCGTTCATAGTCGTTTGCTAGATTCACTTCTCAGCCCTTTCACTGAACATAACATCCCTCCTGTATGCGGATCCAATGAACAAGATGCTGATCCAATGTTCTGTCTCCATTGTTCAGCCTGATAGAGCTGACTTTGAGCCACTTTAGCTCATTCTGTGACAAGCAGTCCAATCTCATGTTCACACAGAAGCAGTAACACCTCAAGAAACACCTTCACATCGCATGTCATTTTCAGTCTTCATATCCTCCTCCCTCTCCCAGCCCAATCCAAAGAGCTTCTAAAGATTCCTCCTTCTTCTGTTTTTCTGCCTTAATGCTGAAGCTGAAGGCACCTGCCTAATATCAACCTTTCTGCCTCCCAGTCACAAATGCCAGCTCACACATGCTTTCACTTTTTACAGCTGTTTGTAGATCCTCCATGATGGTTGCAGTTCCTCTCTTGTTGACATCCCAAGTTCTGCAACCAGCTCATAAAATTTCAGGAAGTGACATCATAACCTTATACCCTGTTCAAATAGATACTTTTCACTAGGCTGTGGCAGTATCTTATTTTTCATACCCTCACCCTGTCTAGACATAATACCGCAGTATACTGTATTTCTACAGCATTTTGAAAAGCAAAGCTATTCTGGGGACCAGTGTTCCAGTCCCCATCATGATTTCATGTGTGGAGTTTGCATATTCTCCCCGTGTTGTCATGGGGTTTCCCCTGGGTTCTCTGGTTTCCCCCCACAGTCACAAAAACATGCTGGGCTTAATTGGAGTTACCAAACTGCCCATAAGTGTGCCTGCATGTGAGTGAATGGTGTGTGAGTGTGCCCTGCGATGGGTTGGCTCCCTATCCTGGGTTGCACCCATAGGCTCTGGACCTCAGCAACCCTGAGTAGGCCAAGTGGTTACAGAAAATGGATGGATGTTGTTCCGGTATTTTAATCCAAATGGGCAGTTGTATTGTGGGGGACTACCAGCCTCCCTTTTCCGGCTCAGCTAATGTTGTTGCCTAGATTTTAAAATACCATGGTATACCCAAAATATCACGCCACGGAGTATTACTGTAACACCACCCAAGCCAAAACTATTTGCCATCCTTCAAGTTTAAATTAGCTCTTGACCCCAGTCACTAATCCCACAGACTACAGACTGTTTGTTTAATTCAGTGTTATTCAAAATCCTCGGACAGCCCTTACAGAGAACACTTCCTTTACTCTTTTCTCTTAGGTGTTCCTTCTACAGTCATTGTAGGGTTGAACTGCTTTGGTGCCTATTTGTGGCATGTGGTTCTGCTGGTAATGTGGTGAACGCAAGTTTGCCAGTTCAGATTCCATAGTCAGTAGAGTAGCCCTTAACCCCCCCCACACCCCCTAACCCCTTCCAACCCCCTGACAACGTGCCAGGGGCACTGGGTGGTTAACTGACCCTTGGCTCTGCTCATACCTCAGGCTTTGCTCCCACCTGTGTTTGAGTGTATGTATATCTTAAAAAGTAGAGCATGATGGGATATGGGGAAAAAAGCTTTCCAGTGTAGCTCATCTCGTACTTGTACAAATGGTAATTATAGCTTCTTTTCATTAAAATAAAAGAAGCCATTTTCCTTAATAATGATGTCCAGCTTTTCCAGATGTTGCTGGCCATTGTGCAATTATTCATACTTTCATTTGCACTTAAAATATGAGCTATAACATCCACCACTCGCGCTTAATTAAGACATGGCGATGATCAGCACTGGAGGAACAACAATAGCAAAAATCAGCTGAAGCACAAAGGAGAGAAAGGCAGATGGAGCTCTTAACGCAGAAGAGTCGGTGTGCAGAGTGAAGATGCAGTGAGGTCCTGTCAACACCCAGCGAGTGCTGAGAGTAAATAAATAAACAGGCGCCAGGTGTGAGCATCTTGTGGGACGGGTGGCACTTAATGGATCGCAGGGGTCAGTGCACCTTAGTGACGCCGAGGCAACAAACTGTCTGTTCTCTCATCACTAAGTGTCAAGCGCAAGAGGACCATACAAAAGACATGTGAGTCGATGGAATGCTGAATGCAAAATCCCAGAAAGCATAAACCAAAACACTCCAAGGGTGTTTGAATCATTTTTATTTAGGTTTTCCAATTATTAAGATAAGATTAAGTACATCAGCCTTGGAGATCCAATGAAATGGTGCATCCTTTTAGAAAATTGTGCTACAGGTATAGCTGAGTAGATTGTTAGATGGGTGCATTAGGCACTCTATGTTAGCATGATAAACAAGACCCGCGGGATGCAAATGAAACAAGTTTATTTTTTTCGTGGCTAGAAGGGAAGAGGTAGGGTTGACATGACACAAACAGCAACTAGAGGGCGGGGCAGTAATGAGGCATCAGCATTCACCTGTGAACCAATAGTATAGCTGTGCAATCTGGTCTCCAGGTTACTAGGGGGAAGCAAGCCAATACACACCCAATTGAACACTTATACACAGGGATGCCATAATGGGGGGAGGGGTTATAATGGTTCCAAGGGCCCCCTGAGAGATAAGAGGCCTAGATTTGGAACATAAATGAATTGGTCTGGGTTCAGAGCCCAATATGATGTGCTTCCATGGGGTTCACAATCTCAGTTGAGACCCCTGATGCCAGTCACCTGACCTTCTTGGCCTATTTTCCCACAATGCCTCTAGTCACATGCAGTCAGATTACCCTGAGCCAGCTGTGCCTGCTTAGTGAAAGTTTAGGCCTTGGGAGCCTGACACCTACAACAACTGGTTTAATTTATTCCAGCTTAATTGCCTCCTCCACTCATTTAGCCCATTATTACATCACCGAATCTTAAGAAGGGAGCTGAGGTTAAGTGAGAAGAGGCTGGACATCTTTCCAGAGCCCCATTGTAACTTGGCGGCATGCATCTAAGGACCAGATGTATTCATCTAAACCAGGAAGTTCACATCACCTTCATAACTTATTGCAATTTTAATTCATGCAAATCAGCACAAAAAAATGTCACCTCACAAAGCGCTTCAATCTTCCTTTTATTATCTGCCTGAAGGGGGTTTTAAAGGCAAAAATAGGTGTAAGATTATATTTCCTTAACAGGCAATTATCACCGGACGCCTTATTTATGGCCCCTGCTCACCCAGGAGAAAGAGAGAATAATAGATTTGTGAAGCTAAAACCTCAGGAGTCTGCTGGGGACGGGACAACAAAGACTGAAATCTTCTCAGGACCCGAGAGTCCATCCAAAAAAATTTATTTACAGGGAGCTGAATATTATAATATGGATATCAGCTGGATATCATCATTCCAAGAATACTTTATTCCTATTTGTGGTCAATTGAAATTCAGTTTTTGAAACCTCTGTTCCCTATGAGAGTTATGATGTAAATATTCACAATAACCATGCTGTTTATGTATTATAAAGGTCAGAAAAAAACAAATCCGCCAATATTTTTTCTTAATGTTTGATCATAACCCTCGCAATACTAGATTTTTGAGGATAGTTTTAAAATGATCTCAGACTTACCTAATGATTTGCCACTCTATTCATTGTTAATCTTCCTCCTTCTACCATAAAAAAAACAGGCAAAGATCGTTCTCCTTTATGAGACCGTCGATTTGCCTGCAGACAATTAAGGCTGGCCGCTCAGAAGCACATGGGAGACGAGAGGTCTGGGAGGGAGTTTAAAGTAGAGGAGCCGGGGCAATGCGCCTGACGGGGCTCATCACAGGCGGCTTGAAAGGGAGACAGGCGAAGGCGAAAAGGTTAATACGGACGTCTTTCCTGCCAGAGAGGCAACACCGTCACTTTGCAGGGAGCAGCCTCAAGCACGGTGCAGCCACACGCTGGGCAGGAATATTTTAGAATATTAATTGCACACTTAGTATGCTGTTGTCATATGGTTTTCATTAGTATTCTATCAATTCAATGAGCCTTGAAAGACCCAGATGGTACGTCTAGTGCTTTGCCTTATACGGCAGCATTGTTCTATTTAGTGTCTTGGTTCTATTGGTCATATTTATGAATATATATGGGCCTATATCTATAATCAATAATATATATATTCACAATGGTAAAAATGATTGGGTGATTAATGTGCTCTTTCAGTACGTACATTCTAGAAGCAGGATATGGAGAACTGATGATGCAGAATTTATCACAAAGACCGGGGCAGTTCGACTTCCTATTTAGCGGCGAACTTTAGTAACCCTTCACGTGACGAGCACTTGTCTTTGCAGACAGAAATTTTTGTCTGAATTACTGCAGTGATGCTCATGACACACAATCTGGAGGGTTAAATGATGAAACCTACCTCTGGGTGTGGGCTGTGGGTGTGTTGCATGTCTGGAATTTGTATGTTCTCCCTGTGTTGCTGTAAGTTTCTACCTTCTCACAAAGAACCACGATCTCCTTCAGAGGTCCAGAGACCTGCTTGTTAGGTGGATAGGTAACTCTGGCTTGACCTTAGGAAGAGGATGAGTGTCTGAGTTTTCTGAACGCTCAAGTTAAATTAATGTTCATGTCCATGGTTTTTGGTGTCTTATCTCCACGTGTAGATTACTAAAAATCGATGAACCACTAGCTGGCATTTCTGCAGCGTAAGATTTTCTTAGTCAGATTTCACTGAACAGGTCTGATTGCCCTGCGTTGGGGCTACTTGTCCGGTGCCCCTGGAGCATTTGTCAGGGGATAAGGACTTTGCTGAAGGGCCCTGCAAAGATCTAGCTATTCTACTGAAAATGGAATTCAAACAGGCAACCAACCAATCACAGACATGGAGGCCTAACCCGTTGAGCCAGACGGCTTTATGAACTATATACCTACCTTTTACAAAAACACAGGGCTGTGAACATTTATGTATCTAGCAGACACTACCGGCCATGTACAGGCAAAGAAAGTGTGGTGTCATGGAGCAGGATCTGCCTGAACCCCAGCAGCATTTGAGGTCAAAGCAACACTCAGCGGCACAACAGTATGATTACTCTGCCTGTCAGAGGACTTGAACCTACGACCTTCTGGACACTGGTGCAGATCCCGAATGCACAGAGTTTTACTCTGCACATACATATGAAGCAGAAGCTGCTGGACCCCAGTGAGGTCAGCTGAGCTCTGCAGGTAAGATCGCGGTCAAACCACACAAAGCAGAAAGCATCTTCAACCGAGTGTAATAATGCCGCCAGCGACACTGGCAGTTGACAGATACGGCTCGTTGGGGGGAGGCATTACTCAAACGCCATGTCTGACCTTGGTGGAGCTGAAGCAGACCGTTTTACAAGCCTGATTACAGCCTGCTAATAAGTCCAGCAGGTGGAATAGACGTCTGAGTGGAGTGCAGCAGCCGCGACATATAAATAAAATATTGTACTTTACTCACAGCTCCTGCAGATAAAACCTGACGGGGGACCAGAACGGGACAAACTGTAGGCAGAACTCGCCATGGAGTATTCGATTTAATGCGTGGATTGATTGGGAACCTTACTCCCACCTCTAGAGTGGAATTCATCCTGCAGCTGTTCATGCTATATACACTCAGTACAACCCAGTGCTGCTTAAGCAACTGCGACAAGAAATGTATTCACGGTCTCTAATTAATATGAGGCTGAGGAGAACCTTGCTTTGTCATAGTTGACAGACAGACAAACTGATACTTCATTAATCCCCAGAGAAACTGCAGATTTTCAGTACTGCGACACACATTTAGAACACATGTAATAGACAATAACATCAAATCACCCCACAACTCTTCCCAGTCCTACAGTTTTACCACAGCTTTACACAGGGGTGTACGATCATCACTGAAGATTTATTTGTTTAGTAGATATCTGAGCTATGTGTCGTCCCCAACGGCTCTACAGACCATGTGATTGGTGCTGCAAAAATAAGCTGTTTTCTGGGTGAATGCGAAGACGGTGGACGATGTGTCAGTAACTCATTAATGATGTGAGAGGGGCCTATGCGTCTTTTTGTACCCGTGGGGGAAAACAAGATATATGCCGGTGATGTGTTCAGATTTGGATAAGTGGTGTTTCAAGGCCATGACTACAAAATACTTCTTGGCAGTCCTGCCCTGACAGATATTCCTAGCAGAAATCAAAGAGGATCCCTGAAAAGGCCTCAAGTGGATTTTAGTTTGTTCATGACAAAGAGTAGGCTGAATTAAGCAATTTTGCTCTCATCGTTGAAGGTACAGCCTTCTAGACTTCAAAGGCCAATTCAATCTTGCATCATATGGGAGAATTTTGCAAAATAAATAATTAAATAATTAAAATTAAAATAAAGGTATGCCTCTGTACAAGGGCAGCTCTTCATAGATGTGTTTGCAGTTGGATTGAACAGGTTGCATGAAATAATATTAAAAACATAATAATAAATTGGATATCACACCTCCAGGGTTGCAGGTTATACTGCATGTTCTTTATTTGATTGCTTGGGTTTATTCCAGGTGCCCAGATTCAGTCCAAAGGCCTGAATTTTAATGTAATTATTAAATAAATGTGTTTCAAGCGCAGCATTATAGGACTCCACCCTTCTGGACTTGCACTATGCCATCCATTCTGTTACACGGTCCCATGGTCTTGAGTGGCATCCAATACAGGGGCTGCCGTGGGCAGCATGCATACACTATAAACTCAATGCAACCCTGCACTGGAAGAACAATTAAAAGAAATATATATAAAGATACAATCAACAGGCAGAATGTAATGTAGTGACAAAAAACAGAAATCCACACTTCAAATATGTGGGATATTTGGGAATAGATTATCACAAGACTGTCATTAAGTATGTATGCCTGGATGATCAGCCTGTGCATGTGTTTTTTCATGGAAAAGTTCAAGTCCAGACAATTATCTTAATACTTTAAGGTTGGACTGCACTCAGCACACTTCTTGTTATACATCACTTTTTTTTAAGTAGTGACTTGAGGGATGAAGGACTTGTGAGCAGCCATTTAAGAGAACGTGAGGGGGTTGTACTGAACAGAAAAGGGAAACACAAGATTGCAAGGGATTAAAAGAGGAAGACGAGGATCAGGAAGGGCAGAGACAACAAGAGGACAGACTGGACTGGGGCTGACAAGACAATCAGGTACTTAAATAGAAAGACTACCGCTGCAACAAGCAATGGGCATGACTCATCTGGAGCCATGTTAGGGAAGAGAGGAGGGGCAGGTGGACATGCCAGGCAGGAAGTTACATTTTGTCGACATTGTTTTTTTTCCATTCTGAACCGTATAGCTCTGTTCATCAAGAGACCAATGCTATTTTAGTCAAAAGGAACATTCCCTCTGCTGTCATAAACATGCACACATTAGAATTCACATGCGCTTTTGATTCTGCAGAAAGGAACTTTCTGATAATGACTTGTTAACACTTTAAAGGGTAACTAGGCAACTCTGAGTCCTTCTTACGGCCTTACCTAGTGTGCCGGCTTTCATCATACAGTAACAGACAGAAACCCTATTCCACCCTAGATAACTTAGTTTGAAAGTTTAAGGTTTCCACATATGCATTGGAAATCATTTTTATGACTGTTATTAAACAAGGTGCTTGATTTGTTTCCAGTTCTTTTCAGTATGACGCATTCTGTATTTCTATCCTACTGTCTGCTTGATACACAACTGAGAGAGAAGCTGAAATGGTTTCGGTTGGTTCTGTTTTTAATTAGCCAATGCCCGGGCAGAGACAGGTGACATATCGCTCTGGATTTCTCTTTCAGTATCAAGTGTCACGTTTTAATCTTGGCATTAAGGAGCTACCTGATACCTCGTTCCAGGCTAATACAAGCTATTTGCTTATGCAAATGGTGTGCGTCAACAAATATGCCTCGCAGTCATCAAGCTTCGTAATTGGTGTCAGTTGTCTCATTAGCATGACCGCTGATTGTGTTATGTCACTGGCAGTGAAGCTTCAAGTCCCACAGTCATGGTCCCTGGAATGATAACTGATTTCCACACTGGCCCCTGTGTGAACTGGAGGAAGCTGTTAGCTTCTCTGATTACTGACATTGCTCTTTAGTCGTGAGGAAAAACACAGTCTGTGACAAATTGAAAAGTAAAGTTCTGGAAGCATGAGTGAGAGAAGTTCTGCTTCTCTGGCTGTTTAAAATTAAACATAAAAAGATACATATAATTACCAAATATGCACTGTGTCCTTTTCTGAGGTGCTGTTATGGATTTCGGGCCCCATAAAAAGTATTTCATATTGGGCCCCCAACCCAAACCCATCCAATAATGTTCCAAGTATTTTAGGGCCCCAGAGTGACAGGGGCCCTTTGAATCAACTGTCCCCCACCCCCCATTACGGCACCTCTGCTTTTTTTTACAGCAGAGGTTTTCTTCAGACTCAGATGAACTCTTTTTTTTCTGTGTGTTAATAGTTAAAAACCCTCATGTACAGCTGTTTGCAAGAAACAACATTTTTAACTTCTGTTCAAGAGAACTGACAACATATTCCATATTTACAAACCAAAACAAGAGTAAATTATAATTATTGTTCAAACGACTTGTATTTATATATTTTGCATCACATTATTCTGCTCTAATCAAGAAAGCGTGGTCAGACGTTGATTAAGAACCATTTCCCTCTCGATTAATCTTGTCTGAGGATAGCGGGAACCCAGCTACCCCTCAGGTCAAAAACACAAGGAGGTTTATCATGACATACATGAACAAAAGCAAGCTTGGGCACCATAAAACACCCAGTATTTGCATTATCTTTTATCCGCACATTTTTAGTAATTTTTTTTTTGCATCTTGGCGTTCTCAGGAGAAACCGAGGACTTTCGGACAATGATGAATCACACCATTATGGAAAATAAATTGAGTTTAAGTTCAAAAGAATAAATTTGTCCAACATGAAAGTAAAAAACATGTCGTGTTCCCACCCACATCCAGTTTATTCCATAGATATTAATGAAAGTCCGTTCTTCATTATAATGCCTTATTTCACAGCTCATCATGGCTTGTGGAGGAATTTCTCATTTCAAAGCTCATTACCTTGGGTGACAATTAATTAATAACAGCAGCCTCAGGCAGAGTATATTCAAGGGTGGGCAGAGCATACTAACTAAACAATTTAGGTTACTGACGAAGATCTTGCTCTTTAATCAAACTGAATGGTATCGGGTATAGCAGGTTAACTATTCTGTTTGAAATATGACTACAAATGTTTAACATTTAAAACTCAGCGATGCTGCTGAATTGTTCTGTTAGCTTATAAGCTGTGCACCTACTATCCTTGTTGAGATAATTAAATTCCAGAAAGTAAGTTTTGGCACCGAACACCAGGGCAAAGCTGAGAAACTGTTTATCCTTGGGGTGTCTCTCAACAGTGTCAGCAGAGAAACACTTTTCCCGGGGAAGAGAACATTTTAGAAAAAATAGGCCATTGTTCTCCTTTATCACATTCCGCTATCACCAATATCGATTTGAAGAAGATAGAATTTTCCACTTGGGATCTGTAGAGTGTATCTATCTCTCTATCTGTCCGTCTAAAATATAGACTTGAGTTGAGTTTTGCCTACAAGGTGGAAGTATTAAGTCAGAAAGGTAAAAGTTAGGCCTTTGCCTAAGAAAGCTGAAGATTCAATCATAGTCTAATAAATTTTACATAGCCTACAAATAGTTGGCGTCTTGCAGTGAATGCCGCCTCGATGAAGATGTTAGTCAGCCACTTTCAGGTACTTAATGCAGACTCATAAATACTGACATGAGTCTGCTTTATTAAACTCCTTATTATACAAACTAATGCCAGGCGACAGGCTTTTCCCCCCCATCTCTACAGACACCCTTTTTCATAATTATCGAAGTCACTCTCATTTCTGTCTGCCACAACCTGCAGAAAGGTTGACTGTTGACTTCTGAAGTGTTCAGCGTGCTAATTAAGATGCTTCATTTCTTGTTCAAGTAACTGTCAGATTAGCCAAGCTTGGCGATCCAGAATAAATGACGACGGCTTCTTCATATTTAAACACTTGTTGGTGAAGCGTGAAGTCATACGAAAAGGACAGACAACCCAGCGGGGGAAGAAATCTTCTTAAATGAACAGCTAAATGCAAATTTGTGTATTTTCTTCTGTATATCCAGATTTTTCATGTCCTGCTGTCTTATTACACTGAATCCTGTGAAATCTACTTTGTTAAGGGTCTCCACTGATGACAGTCAGGTCTTATGTTAGGCTGACAGATGCTTTTAGAATTCATGGAATTGTGACGGCAGCATATTATGAGCTTTTAGATTTATACATTATGTTATAATAAATGATTCATAACACAGTAGCTCTAACCCTTCTCTTTTTTTACATTAACGTCAAAGTATTATCTGTAACGGACTATAGGTGTCATCTGTCCGTTCTACAGCTAATTAAAGATGAGATTGGTTTTTATTTCCCTGGCATGAGCTTGAGATTTAGGAATATATCGTAGTTATTCCTCTGAGTGAAAATATATTCATTAAATTTAAACAGCCATTAATTAACAACCTGTAATGGCTAAAATAATATTGTCTAAATGGAAGCTCGTGACAATTTATGGTATTGGTAAATAAAGGGAAACTAATGTTTTTTTCAGAGACATGTTTATGTTAGTAGGGTAGACCCGAGGGCTTAGGGGTGAATGTGTCTGTATTTGTCTTCTTCTATGCTGCCAAATCTATATGCATTGAACAGTTGTTCAAAATATTTCCCATTTCATCAGCAGAGCTGTGAGGGATACACATGATTTCTGAGAAATGAACTAACCAAACCGATTGGGGTGGTAACGAGCCATGACAGTGATGACTAACGGAATAAAAGGCTGGCACTGTGAGAGGTGGGCCAGGGTGCCATTCGGCGGAGTGCAGGAGTCGTAAGGAGAATGAATGTATTATTGTGACAGTGATCAGTACGACAGCAGCATCGGTAACACTGACCGTGGAGAACATTGTGCACTTGCCCTCCCGTCCTGCAGAGGTGCTAAACCTCGTTGATTCCAAGGGCCTCATCACACATATTTCAGTATTTCCCAAATATGGAATAATATAAATAAACCATCCCTTAAAACCCTATCTGTTACATAGCCTACATTTTCAGTGCTTATATTGTGTGGCACTGCAGTAGGAGTCATAAGACAAGAAATAGATGCATGTATATTTTATTAGGCGTACTTAATTCATCAAAGAACCACTAATTTTGTTGAAATAAGTGCAAGCGGCAGAGCATAAGAATATGGGGGTTAATAATGGATTCTGGTTTTAGCGCTGAGTACATAAAAGGCTGAGTTTATCAGCCTCTCGGGTGCCAAGATTAAGGAACAAGCCAGCAGGAGCCGTTACCTGTGAGAGCCCCATCAGCACTGCTTGGCATTATGAGAGACGCACGGCGCCCAGCAGAGGCCCAAGCTGCGAGAGCGAGCGCCTCAACGACTTCATCCCAAACTCTTGTAATTAGCAATTGCCCTGTCACACATCCACGGGGCGGCACAAAATCCCAGCAAGTCCCAGGGCGGCGATCGCTTCGCTGAAAGCACTTTGCGAGAATGCCCGTGCGGTTTCATTAAATTGCAGTCTTCAGGTTCTATTAGTCCGGCGGTGAAGCTGGTTTATGAAATGTGACAGTGAAGCACCCCACAAACGACTGTAACCACAGTGGCTTTGATGATCTTTTTGTGTCACACACACGCAGCGCGTGTGATTGAATTTTGTTGACAGCTGCCGCAGCGTTTCCTGCCAAAGCCTTCAGGGGAAATTTCTCTGCGGACGGTAGTGAAAAAATGGTGTGGAAACACTCATCGGTCTGGGGAAAAGCGGGACTGCACGGGGGAAATCGAGGCCTGCCTTGCAACTGTAAAAAAGAGTTAAAATGATTTTTAGCAGGGGCATGAATTTCCAAGGTTTGACCTAAAAAAGACGTCTGTCTTGGCATATAATAAAGCGCCAAACAATTGAGAAACTTGATGTAGGTGTGTGTGCGTGTGTGTGTGTGTGTGTGTGTGTGTGTGTGTGCGTGTGTGTGCGTGTGTGTATACACATACACACATGTACATACATATATATACACACACAATATACATTCCAGATAGGCTATTGTTGAATTTGAATGATTCAATACAACCATATCTATTTCATATTTTTTATTAATGAAGTCGGCTTTACTCCCTTCCAAGAAACCCCCAGCTGCCTCTAACAAACAATCATCGTGTCTCTACCACTCAACTCACATCACCATTTATTTCAGGATCTCTTCGTATGGATGAGAAATCTCAGTTGAATTTTCCCAGGAGAGTTCAATAGTAAAAAAAATGGCTCAACTACAAATGAATTGTTAATGAAAGGTTATTAGGAAACTAAAATGCAATATCCTGCAATGTAGAAGGAGCTTACATATTACATCATGAACAAAGTGATCAGCTTGAAATTATTGTTAATCGTCCGGCATTTTAGGACAATAAAGGTCAGGTGTTAATCCCCAAAGTTGATGTAAAGAGTATGTGAAATATTAGATGCATTGTAGGAATAATTATGTGGGTTATTAAGCAATCCGAGGGGGGACTTGAATAAAGTAAAAAGTGAAATAAAAAGAGAGGGAGTGCCAAATGGCTGTAAGAGGTCATTAGGAGGTGAAGAGGAGAGTAGCGGCAGAGTAGATTCAATATACTCGCGTTAGACAACCAGTTGTTCTGAGGATATATGTACCTAAATGGTGAGGGGCACTGTTCCACAACCTATGATGCATTATTGGGTTTTCATAGGGCAAATAGGGCCTATAACAAACTGAAATTAGATGACGTGTTGCAAGGGGAGTAGATCATGGATTATCTAGGCCCAGCGATGCGATTTGTGGGGGGTGGATGTGAGTCTTCCTGCTGATTACCGCATTTCTGTTCGCATTTGCCTTTTCATACTGGAGGTGTTACCTGCAGCAGGGTTCAGAGCAGGTGAGGGAAGGCAGCCTGTAGCAGCCCCCCCCCCACCCCCATAGGGTGGCAGCCTGCTCCCAGGGAGACAAGCAGGAGTAAGTGGGTCTTTCCTCTAGGGAGCGGCCGAGTTCCCTGCCTCACCTGCCTTAAGTGAGCTTTTTACATGATCAGAAAGCCACATGCACAAAGCTGGCATCAGCT